>OMNW01032357.1:0-15084 GCA_900303245.1 Selene dorsalis
CTCCGGTTTCCCCCAACACACAAACAATCAATCAGATCAAAAAGAAATTGCAAAATAAAATGTTGAATCATATATTTTGTCTGTGGTGGCAAGTGTTTTATTTTATGCTGCAGTCTGTTGGGGAGGAAGTTTGGGAAAAAGCAGGCAATGAGGTTGGATAAACTTGTTAAGAAGGCTGGCTCTGTTATTGGAGTAAAGATGGAGTCTCTGGGGGAAGTGGTGGAGAGATACACAATGAGGATGATGGAGGCCATCCTGAACAACACAGATCATCCACTTCATAACACCTTGATGGATCAAAGAAGCAGCAGTGGTGGACGGCTCCTCTCTCTTCATACCAGGACAGAGAGATACAGAAGATCTTTTATACCCACAGCCATCAGACTTTTTAATTCTTCTGCAAATAGTAGATGAGCTGACAGACAAATGAATTTCCCTTTGGGATTAATAAAGTAATTATATCTATCTATCTATCTATCTATCTATCTATCTATCTATCTATCTATCTATCTATCTATCTATCTATCTATCTATCTATCGATCTATCGATCTATCGATCTATCTACCAGTCACATACAACTCCAGGTGACACAAGTTTCAATAACTGTTGTCGAAACCAGACTCCTTTGGCACCAACAAACAACTTGGACGAGAGTCGTTACCTATAACGACCATCGTCAATGATGCAGCACAGCATTAGTCTCAGCGGTGTCACCCTCACAGAGCTTAAATATCAGTCATCACTCAACCACCATTTTTTAGACTAGCCAGCCTAGTCTACACGAATTGATGAAGCCAATTGGATGAGGGGCGAAACGTCTTCAAAGACAAAACTAAGTCCAGTTGACCTGATTCAGTTGCCTAGAGACTTCCTAGAAACAGTTCATTTTGTGAGAATCAAATGTAAGTATGTTTGACAGGATGATTTATAAAGGGTGTTACACAGATGTACAGCAGCGCACCCAGCTCAGACAGACACACAAAGACATGGTCGTATTAAATGTTGCAAATAAAACACGCAGGAGAATAATGAAATCATTTTGCTTCTCCCGCTGTTTACCAGCTGTACAACAAAAAGCCCTGTTCTCTTCAATAAGACCAGAACAAGTCTCACAAAATGTTAATACAAACCCCATCTGCCAGATCTGTTTGACTGGCTTTAATTGCCAGTGGGAGGGTTGACAGAGGTTACTTAGTGGCTGTTTACAGATAAAGGGACTGTTAAAGCAGAGATGACCTATAATGTGTGGAGATGCTGCTTCCCAGCTTCGACTCCTGAACACCTTTTGTTCAGTGGCTCTCAGAGCTCAACACACTGCAGCTCGAGGAAACACATGCAAATGGTCAAAACAAAAATGCATCCAGAGAACAGTTTCAGCAGGTTGGACGACATACGACACAAGGAAACACACACATTTGCTTTTTTGTGTCCCAGTGGTTTTGTGTTTTTGATGCTGCATATGTTCATTGTGTTTTTGTATTTGCATATGTTTTCTTAAAATGCAATGAGCTGATCTTTCAGGGCCACTATACCTTTCGTCTGAGTAGACAAAAAAATCATAGATAGTGATATATAGAAAATAATGCGTTTTGTCTGAAAACTTTATTATTCCTTTGTTTCCACATTCTATACACAGAGATTGATTAATTAATCAATAATATCTATATCACCATTCAGTACTGTAGTGACAATTCTGAAATAGTACAAATTGCTATTGAATCCAACCTGGAGGATATAGCATCATCTGTTATCAGGGTTCATTCGAATGGTGTGTGCAGCAGCTGAGCTCCTCCCCCAGCTGCAGGCAGGTGCTACGTGCACCGTGTTATTTGTCAGCCGGGATGTTTTTGACCATTAAAGACAGCCCCGCAACTGCTAGCATGCTAATGAGGCCGTCAGTCCTAATCAGGAGTCAACAGGAGCCAATCAGGAGCAATTAGAAACAATTTCCTCCCCAGCTGGGAGATATGTCTCCCCAGTGCTAATGTCACACCAGCAGCCAGCTCTCTTTATGTATCCAGCTTGGACCTGCTTGCATGGATTAAAACGGCTCTCTGATGTCTTGTTCGCATTGATTGTCTGCTCCCCTCTCATGTCTCTGGAAACATTCTGAAATGAGCTTTTTCTTAAAATGAAAAAAAAAAAGAAGAAAATAAATGCAGCTCGTTCTCTGTAGGCAACAAAGGAACAGTGAGAGAGGCGTCCTCTGAACATGAAATGAAACTGTGTTGGGGCTGCAGGCAGAATTTGATTCTTCTCCGCTCTGCAGTCTGCAAACACAGACAACAATAATATTCATCTGCAATTATACCACAGTATTGCAGTTTACAGGGTAAACAATATAATCAGTGATCAATCGATAATCCTAACAGTGAGGGCGATGAAGTTAGATATATCAGGCAACGCCAAATGGCGGACCTGGTGGTGTGATGGTTCCATCTGAGTGTGTGTGTGTGTGACAGATCTCTGATAAATTTACTGATTCCATTTCCATGTTTTCCCATATTCTGTGTTGTAAACTGTTTTCTCGTCTGTATACAACATCTGTTGCACGTCTGGGAGTTGGGAGTTTTTCCTCAGTGGATGTGAGGGTCTAAGGGCAGAAGATGTTGTAATGATGCTGTTTTTTTTTTTTGGATGGCCGGAGCTATAGACAGCGGGCGCAGCTAGATGTTAACTGTCAATACGACAATGTTGCTTCGCTCAATTGAGCCAATCAAATTGTTTGTTTACCCTGCGCAGCCAGTGTGCCAAAAACAGAAAGAGAAAGCAGACAGGGTGATGACTACATGCTTACTCCAAAATAGGGGAAGTTGACAGGGTTTTCCCTGCCTATCTAAGGCCAGCCTTTGTTTAAGCATGCATGGGGGGCGTTCAGATGTAGCGTCTTATGCGCACACAAACCCATTACTTTCAATATAGATGCGTTTCTTGTGCCCTTACAACCCAAAGTGACACTGTACAGACATCGCCATAACAACATATTTTCATGTGTGTATCATTGTGTCGCGTGCCGTTCCATCGGACCACTTGCTTATCCCGTTCCATCCAGCGACTGTATTCCATGTGATTGTTTCCACGTGAAAGCAGCATAAAGAATACATTTAAGTCAGAACCTCACTGCTAGATGGAGAAATTTTTACATAGTATGTCTTTTATGTGCTGTTGGTTGGCATTTTAGCACAAACTATAAATGCTTCATAATGGGCACACATTTGGATTAATGTTGCTGCATAACCAACATTAGCTCCAGTACCATAATAAAGTACTGGTCATGCCAGAGCTAATGATGTTTTTAAATAATTGTGGCTGCATTGTAGGGCTTGTAAATACCAAATCCAGATGTTGTGTTAATTCATGAGTGTACATAACAAAAATTATCACTTGAAATAAAACAAGCATAAGATAATGATACAAATAAAATGTAATGGGAGAGTTTTTGAGGTTCTGTAAAGGATCATCATCATCGACTGACTTGCTGTTGCAGTTGTATTTTTGAATTTTAGGGAACTAGATCATTGCACATGTTGAAATATGAAGAAAGCAAAAGAGTGTGTTCTCTGCAAGTGTTGAGTGATTGAGAGAACAAGTAAACGTGCAAACAGTCATTTTGGACCATGCAGTAGCAGTTATGCCAGTTCTTGCAACTGTGCTTAAAGTCTATTTATTTTCATGTTGCGCAACTTGATTTTATTGTATTTCATTAAAAAGCATGTCAACCTACAATTAGTCTCGCTCACCAGACCTTTCTCTGGAGAAGAAGTCTGGCTGGACCGACTCTGATTCTGAGATTGAGAGGAAAAATACGCCCCGGCAGTCATTGTGGGCGGTGCCACAGCAACGGCGTGCTTACAAAATACTGCCGGAGTGAAACAGGTTTTGGTGTAACACACCCACCAGAAAGTCGGCTATAGGCAGAAAAATGGCTACATCATAGCAACATGTAACACCTAAAAAATTGGTAAAGGACGTTTGTTGAGTCTGCGACACAGCTTTTACAAATAAAAGTAACAAGCATGGGTTGGTTCTAGGTAAACACAGCACAGGTTTGTGTGCACATTCAAAATCAAAAACAACAAAGCAGAGAAACGGAAAATACATTTATACGTTTAACCTGTTTAACCTACTTTTAAAGGAGAGGTTCAGTTTTTTGCCACCTGGACCTTATTTCTAGCATAAAATACGTTCATTTACTCATTGGAACAACTTTGGTGTAACTTGGAGTCCTTCAGAAGATATTTAGATCCACTCGCAATCTATGTATATCCATAATAACGGGAGTTGTTGGGGCAACGATGCAGCGTCTAAATAAGACATTATCTGCTGTGAAACTCCTTCATTTCACCAATATGTTGTTATGAATCACCAGCACTATTCCCCTGTGAGCTCGGAGCGGTTCGGAGTAGCCTTGTTATTGTCATCTGGGGTTTTTTACACAGCTTTTCACTGACCTACGACCTCGGTGACGTCACTTCCGTGCCACTGCCGAAGTCGTAGGTCAGTGAAAAGCGTGAGGGGTGATACTTTGTGAGAGTTTTTCACATACATTGAAATCCTCTGGTTCAAGTCCCTCCAGGTGACCTCTTGTTATGCTCAGACTGAATCTGAGCATAAAAGATGGGCCAGCCAAAGAGTTTATAAACGAGATATATAATACTTCACCCACCCATGCACACACATACATGCACATTTCTTCTTTGGTTCCTCCCTGATACCAATGGAAGCTCAGCTGTTGCCTGGGAGCTACAGCCTCTGCCTGCTGCCTGGCTCACTGCTGCATACTCCCAGGCTGCTGTGCAGTGTGCTGGGGCAGAAGAGCTGGATTTCTTCAGATGGCCCGGCAGATGGCCCGGCAGAGTTTTGGGGGGTTTTTTTTGTCTTTGACACTGACTGTGACTTTTTGGAGTCGAGTATTCAAGTTTTGACAAAGTTCCTCCTTACACTGGCTCTGCTCCGTGCAGCTGCAGTTATGTGTAGAGATGGATCAATATCAGCCAGTAGATGTCCCACTCTACATACTGTAGGTCTTTTGAGATTATCAGCGTTTCACTGGATGGATTCCTAAGTGGGTCAATGTGTATGTGCTCAGGTGTCACTCAGGTAACCATGGCAACCCTAGTGTTAGCTGACCTAAGGGTGAGATCCTAGGGAAAAATTTAACAAGACATTAAATGTGAAAAGCAAAAGCTTATCTGAGTGACCAAATGAAAGCGCAGTGGTAAGTCAGACAACGCTGCAGGGTGGCCATTTCCTGACACTCTCTTGCTGATTGGTAGGTTCTCCTGCTCAGTGTTCCATCCAAAGATATTCACGTTTTTATTTTGTTGAAGTTCAGGGACTCCTGATGCACATGGTGGTATCTGGTCTTTCCTGTAGTGACACCATGAACCAGTGTGTCCAACAAAATATGCTTTCAACAACAGCCATTCAATATATCTACATTTTTGTTATTTTGTAGTTGAGATAGTAGTAACTAGCATTACTGGTGGAGTTGTATACCCACCAACAAGGGATTCACAGACTATAAATCACTTTGATGCACGTACTGGACATACTGTATGTCATACTGAAAACTACAGGTGCAGCAGTATGGTCACTGACATCATTATAGTTTATCACTTTCTATAAAACTCAGAAATGCTCTGTTCTAAAGTTTTTTAATTTGGAGTTCTTCTACCAGCTGTCTAGTAACTTCTACAGTAAATGTCTCGGACAGTGGTTCACAACCTTTTCCAACTTGTTGTCCAACATAAATCTCTTAAATTTTGGCAGCCTCACATCGATACAAGTACAATCAATCAGCGCAATGCCAGCAGTGACTTAAATGTATCATTGGCTTATCACAATATTTGATTTGATTAATTTATTAGAAACAAATTAGCTGATGCAGTACATATCAGCCACTGGTCCCAGGCTTAAAAGAAGTAGTGTCAGTAAAAATCTGCTAAAAAACAAAACAAAAAAAAAACACATTGAACTGACAGTGAAGACATGGAGTCTCTTTAGTTGTTAGCACCTATCCTTTCACCTAGCTATTTAATTGGTTGTTGTAATATATTTATATATACCATATATATATATATTTTCCCTCAGTGAAATATTATTTCATCACAGTGTCTTGGTCACAATTACACAAAACAATTTGTATCAAGTTTTGTTTTTATGTTTCATGATTACTCCATAGAAAGATTAATTTGCCAGTATTTTGTAATGTAATTTTTTTTTTAACAATGTTTATTTAACAATATCAGTGTCAGAGTTGGCCTCAAAACTCCAGTTGGGTTTTGGGATGTTTGTACAAAACAGTGATTATCAAATTAACAACAACAGTAAACACACAACTGAACTGATTCAGCTCCATGCCAGGAGCTCATGAGGAAATAATCCAGAGGTATGAGTGTTAGCTACTGGTGCTGAGAATTCACAACATCTCTTAAAGAGACTGGAGGAGAACATCTGTACAGCTGTTCATCTTTACCCTATGTTAGGTTCTGATGCCACTGGTACTATGGAAATTAGCAGACTATCAGATGAAATTCAGATAATCTGTGTGTGTGTGTGTGTGTGTGTGTGTGTGTGTGTGTGTGGTGCATTTGAAAAGCAAGTTATCCTTGCTTTTAACTTGCAATCTTTGCATGTATGTACCTGTGTGTGGGCTTGAGTTAGTTGTGGTTGTGACTGTGCATTTGTGCAAGTGTGTGTGTATGACTACAAAGCAGCATAAGAGGCAGTGTTCATAGCTGACTAGTCATGTAGGCCACTTCCAGTGTAGAGAGCTATTGGGGGTGGGGGTGGAGGCAGCAGGGCTGACCTGCATTCTCCACTGTACCAATAGAGGCTGTACCACTCTGTCTCAGCGAACACTCCTGTGTGATGATGCCACTTTGACCTGGTCCTCACTGTGTGTGTGTGTGCTTCTCTCTTTCTTCCCTGCTACAGATTCAGACGACTCCTCCACATTTGTGACCGGCATTGTTCTGTACAGGAACCTGAGCAGTATCCTGAACCTGCAGAGGTAAGAACGCTGATGTTGTACAATAATTCCCATGAAAAACAAAATGGAATAATACTAAAATTTAATAACATAAAATCTTAAGTTTTGTTTGGTGGAGAACATGTAGGTAGTTAAAAGCTTGACAGACAGGCAGATGGATGGATAATAAAGGAATAGAATGATAATCTTCCAAACTAAACAACAAAATATGTTTGTAGGTCCCTTCCTAATCATGTCTAAGCAGTTTCTGATCCAGTGGGTAGGACAGTGCTGTTTGTCAGCGCCTTCTGAGAGGATCATAGATCAATAGAACAAATCAGGCGCGGGCAACCTATTCCACAAAGAGCCATGTGGCTGCAGGTTTTCTTTCCAACCAAGCAGCAGCAGCACTCCAGACTTGACTCATTTAATCAACTGATCTCAGTCTTCAGACAGCTGATTGGTTGGTTGGAACAAATACCTGCAGCCACACAGCCCTCTGAGGAATAGTTTGCCCACGCTTGGAACAAAAACATTCAGTAACATCACCTGCATGGACCAGTGAGGTGCAGACAAGAAAGACTTGAGTGAGGCAAAGGTGGTGGTTTGCATTTACAACAGAGATCTCATGTTATTCAGAAGTGGAGTCTTTATATGAAAAAAACTCTGAACAAACCATAATAAGATATGTTCATATTCAAAGCTGGAGCTGATTTTCTGAGGAAAGTACAAATGCTGCTTTTTTTTAGCTCATGAGGGTTTACAGAATATTTACTGTAGAAACACCAAAAACATATAAAAGCGTTCAGGAAGTCCTCTGGACACTCATGGTCTGCTTCCTTTTCTGATAGGAGCTACTGTTTTGTCACAATAAGCCCAAATGTGAGACAATCACCGAGGCAGAAAATCACCCTTTTTGTTGCAATGTTTTTGCACACACATGCTGTGGCAACCCCTCAAATTGCCATGGCAACCTCCGAGCCTCAGGCCAGAGCCGCAGCTGAGACCAATTCATTAATCAGGGACTCCTCTGGTGTCTCTGCAGTTAAACTTCTTCTGACCCCTATCTCCCATACATTTATATGAAGTCTCTGTGAAACACAACCACACACACAGGCACACACACACATACACACACATAGCATCTCCAGTGTTTAGAGAGAGATGATCATGTGTCTGATTAGTTTGGCCTGTACAATTTGAGACTCTTGATCTCAAGGCCGTGGGTTTGATTCCCACGTTAACAGAGATCACACCCCTTGTAAGTGTATGTTGTTTGTTAGCTTGTAACTAGCAGAGGCTGACACAGTGTTAATGGTTGTGCTAAGGCTAACTCTGACAAAGTTGCAGGTTATTTAGCCCGCCCCCTGTCCCTATAAGTTAACATGATTAATTCTTCAGGTTTGTGATATGAAACCCTGAATCTGATTTTATGGGGCTGTCATCACTTCACTGCAGCTGAAAATAGAAACAGTCATGGTGACCATTTTTCTCACCATTTGTTCTGTATCATGCATATTTTGATTTTCATCAGATTTCATTTAACACAAATTCAGCTGTGTGGAGTCTTCATTTGTCATTTTCCAATACGTCTGTGGAAAATATTCCCAGTACACTCTGTCATGGCTTGGTTAGGTTTAGGAAAAGATGGAGGTTTGGGTTAAAACATAGTTCCTGAAGATTAGAGGATCTTTGTTTTAATAGTTACAGTAACAACATGATTAACTTTTTCCAATGACCGCTTATAATAACAAACTTCTACTTTCCCATAGAAATGGAGCACAGCTCTCCTGCGTCATATTCATCCACCCACCACAACCTCCCAGAATGTCAGTGGGTCTTATTAAGCTGCTGCACAGATGACCCACAGGCTTGTTATTTACAGGAGGACAGTCTCATATTGCCACATCTACAGGGCTCTTTATTAAACCAGCAACACACAGAGATGTGACTGAGCCAGTGAAACCAGAGGATCCAATACAATACTGTGCTTCTGGGTTTGATGGATCGTCACAGTTGAGTGTTTCCAGCTAAATGAAATCAAGGATTAGGTTCACAAACAGCAGCACGCTGGCTGTGTGTGGCTTCATGTATGTCTTTTATCTCCGTGAGTAAAGAGATTTCGTGGAGGAAGTTGCTGTTGCTGCCTGCATGACGATTAACATACGTTTTAACACAGCAGTGTATGTGTAGCGCTGTATAATTACATGCATGTGTGTGTGTGTGTGTATGTGCTTAAAGGAATGCAGGCAACCAGCCTGTTGTTGCGGTGGTAAGGAGTTTCCCGTTGGTTTAATTTTGTAAAAGCCAATAATGAACTGGTAACATGTAGAAAGGAGGCAGACCCTCACTCTCTCCAGTCCCCCCACAATTGGTCACAACCAGTGCTCTGCTTCTTCTTCTTCTTTTTTTTTCTTCACCACCTTGTCTCATCTCTTTTTCTGCATTTGATTCCCCTCTCGAGGAAAATGAGAGGAGTTTGAGGCAAGAGACTAGATGACACGAAAGTTTAAGTTGACTGATTGTGTTTTGGAATGGTGAGAGTGCAATTGTTGCGTAGAGGATATAGTGATGATGTGAGAAATTGGGAAACAGAGCATGGGCTGTTGAACATGTTTGGCGGACTGGAAGCTTTCCATGTCAGTACTTGCAGCAGCAATTCACTTTTTACTGATTGTCTCATTCCACATGATTGATAGTACCTATGAAAAGCAGAAATTGCAATGCATACTAAGCAGGCAGAAAGAATGTAAAATAAAATGCCTAAAAATGGTATTAGATAAGCTGTTGGAAAACAATGTGGGCCTCTTCAGATGCGAGAAAAATCCTTAAACTTTTTAGGGTTTACATAGCTGGTTGGATTTTATATGTTTACTCTGATTCTTGGCAGTCAGAGACATTTGTGCCAATGATCTCTTATATATGTTACTTTTTTTTTGTGGCAGCTTACTAGAAGAACCAATAAGAGTACTCAAATCTTTATGGTACCCATCCCTACTGAGTGATGTGTACAGATATTGATGGTTCTAGCTGTGTACACATCACAAGACCTTTATTTGTGGCACAAAGAAATTACTTACAAAGTCAATGGAATGATGCAACATTCATCATCCAGACAGAGTTGGAGCAACTTGTCGCTCCAGAAGGCAACTAGAGTGTCGCACAAGTTCCAAATATTCAACTTCAACAACAAGTCTGTCCCACGACAGCTGAACAGAGCGTTGTCAAACTGGGCTCTGGTGAGCTTCAGGTAGAGCTGGAAACGGCCGTCATCCAGGCACAGTCCCTGGAGAAGGCGGTGAAGCTCTCCAAGCTGCATGTGCCTCCGCGGGATGTTGTGCACCCAGACGCAACATCAGTTGGACCCCACCTACCTCCTGTTGCTCCTTGGCCAAGGGCGACAAATTAATGTGCCCAAGTCGTGCAACCACGCAACATTGTCACTTCGGACACAGCTTAAGACAATGCACGCTAATGACTTCTGAATATCAGAATATTAGTCACTGTAAGTCTAGGCTATAAATCATTATAGTCATGAGCTGCCTGATAAAGCTACTAACCAAATACAACTGGAGTGCTTTATGGTTCTCAACAGGATGAAGAAACATAGACAAAACAAAAGTAGAAATTGAGTAAAATCAGGCATATGAAATAAAATTAATAATGAAATGCACCTAATATTATATTAAAAATAATATTTAAAAAAATGGCAAAACAAAAATAGCTGAAGCTAACCTTTCAAGGATATTCAAAAATATCTATTTATATTATATCTATTTATATTATATATAAATAATTAAAACCGAATGGTCAAAATCAAAATGAGAATTTAAATCTCCTGATTCATCTGAAGGTAAAACATCATTAGTAACTTTTATATGAGCAGTGCCAAGACTGTCAAATGGGTGCAAACTCAAATTACCAGTGAGTTTTGGAGATGAGACAAAGTGATTAAAATCAAGAGGGTGAAGGGCAGGCTGTGTTTTTGAGAGAAAAAAAGTGGATGCACTGCAGCATGTTCCAGACAAGCAGGACACACAGAGAGAGATATTTACAATAGATCATAATTCCCCTTAAAAAACCTCTTTCAGTTGTCACATTTAGAAAACCTTAGTTTGAATCTGGAAATGAGCAATGACTCAGAAATAGACAGGGTTTTTAACATGTATTATAATGATCTAAGATAAATACTTTTACTGCTACCACTACTGGATGGGCACTACTGACAAGGTTCAAATTTATCATTGAACCATGAAATTCAAATGCATTCAAAGTTTATATGGGAATATTTAAAGTTCTGTTTAATCACTTTAAAAAATACTGCCAAGCTTAACCAAGTCTTAATAAGGATTAATAAATCCAGTTCACTTGCTAATATAAAGTCTTGACTCTAGACATCATCTTATTTACCAGTGATTTGACAAACGAAAAGTGTAGGAATATAGGTATTGAGCAAATCCACAGCAAAGAAACAAAGGAAACAATGCTGTGCGTAAAGATTTGAATTTAATGAGTCAGTTCTCAGTTGAGCTGAAACTTTATTGATCCTAGTGCGAACAACCATACGTGCAGAGGACCAGCTCCTGGTGACATGTCTCACCATGGAGTCCCAGTAGCTGAGTGTAGGAGGTCAAAGTGCGTGGGATGTCAGTGATCATGTGAAGACGGTTGACCTTTTTTAATTCACGTAGTGACTTATTATTATTTGTAGAATTGAATCAATATTACATGTAATGTGTGCTGCTACAGTTTCACCCATATGACCTCTTTAACTGCATGCAACATGTGCATATACACACACAGATACTCTAATCAGCTGAGCATAATGAAGGGCTGTTGTGTGTAGTTAAGAGCAAGTGACTTCAGCCTACTACTCTAACAATGACAATTGCACAGAGTTGGTATTTAACAGTATTTAAAGTGGAATGCAATGAGTAGTAATGAATGTGATTCACCATGACTGCTGCATCTTTCAAACAAGCCCACACAGAACATGTGATAATGCAGCCTGTCCCAGGTACACCAGGCCCTGCTGGTCATGAGGGCCAAAGTCCACTTGCTGCACTGAGCATGGTGCCTCCTGCATCCTGTGGCCCCACCATGAGGTTCACATAAATGGAGCACTGTTACATGTTACAACACTGAAGGTTTTTTTTCTTCTTCATCTGCAGGAACGGCACAGTCCTCAACTCCAAAGTTCTGTCAGTGACCATTAAGCCCACTCCTGCTTCCCTCTCTGCTCCGGTCGTGGTTGAATTTTCCCACCTGTATAACGTGAGTGTTACCTGTTGTATTAAACAAACTCTAGATATGAAGCTACTACAATATGATGTTCTGTTACTGGTGCTGCCGTCTTTGATTATAATCACATAGTTTTCTCTCTTCTCCATCCATTAGAGCACCACCAACCAGACCTGTATATCCTGGGACGAGAGCGACAGGTAAGATCCCTTGACTGATATGAATCTGCAATGATCCCTGACTTGCTAATATGTCAAATTTATTATTTTATGTCATCTGGTCGGTGATAGCTAAAGTCTGCATATTATATAGGCATATTGTTTTTCAGTTGGCCATCCATCCACTTCTCATGGACACAATATTTCTTCTAATTGGCATAAATTAACCCTACCTAATATAATAGTATAATATAATAATAATAATAATAATATAATATAATAATATAATAAAGTAATTCTTATCTTATCTTATCTTATCTTATCTTATCTTATCTTATCTTATCTTATCTTATCCACCTGGACTGGAGGAAGAAGTGAGTAGTAGTGTTTGGTGGTCAAAGGTCAAGGCCACTGTGAGCTCACAAAACACACCTTTGACCCCTTTTAATGCAGTATCTCAGCTACAACTTGAGGGAATTTCCTCAAATTTAGTGTACTCAAGGATGAACTGATGAGATTTTGATGGTCAAAGGTCACTTGACCTCAGAAATATGTCATATATACAGTGTTTTAGTGGTGAAATATGATGGATGTGTAATACAATGAGGTAGAAATTCAAAGGTGCCAGTAGCTAATATTCAGCTACATTAAAACATAACCCTTTGGTCCAAACCAAAGTGGTACTGTATAAAACTAGTGGACAGATTTGTGTGGAATGTACATCCATTTTCCCCAGAGGATAAACCTTATTTTGTCATCATGCCATCATGAAACCAAAGGTTCCACTCGTACATTAGAAAATCAAAGTTGTCATGAAACCTGCTGAGACTTCCGTCAAACAAACATGAACTTAAACTAACATTTTATCCACAGTTCTACTATAGATCTGACTGCATTTCTGTCCATTTGCCATGCTTTGCTCACGTGGAAAGGTTGGTGGACAAACTTTAATGGGAATGTGACGCAATTCTGTGGAAACAGACTTGTGGTGTCTGTTTTGAGGAAGGAGAGACTGTGAGCTTGTGTCCTGAAACTTGGCTGGTTGGTGGAGGCGAGGCTGTAATTCTAGTTTTAATGATATCATTTAATTACATAAGGTCAGTTCCCCTGACAGACGACCACTCAGACTACATCATCCACAGCAGCTAACATTGAGTGGTCCAGATCCTGCTTGTAATTATCCAATGGCATTAACATTGGAAATGTACAAGTGCATGGCACATGAGGGAGTTCTATACTCCAAGTGGGTGTTTTTCAGAGACACTACATTCCCTCTGCTAGTACCACGTCTGGCCACATTGTTTTTTAATCTTGACAAAGTCAGTGCGGCGCCCTCCAGTGAAAGGCGCTGAGTGTGTTGGACAGCTCGGCAGCTCTTGTCTGGGACGACGCTAACCCCACGCTATCACTGCTACGACACTGATGCAGCATGTGGAAAATTAAAAGTGTCGCTCACAGCTTCCCTTCCACTCCCAGCCCACGCGCTTCAGAGACAGAGAGAGAGAGAGAGTGCAGGAGGATAAAGGAAGAGCGAAGGATACACGTTCAGTTTTACTGCCTCTGCGGCCACATTTAAAGTACTGCTGCTCATTTGCTCCTTGCTCTTAAGTGCCCTATTTGTTTAAGACAAGAAGATAGTGGGAGCGAGTTAGAGCGAGACCGGTGAGTGAAGGGGAAAAAGAGAGGGAGAGGGAGAGAGAGAGAGAGACAGAAATAGGCAGACACTTTGCAGCCTTATTGCAGCGCAGGTCTGGACATTTGCATTTAGATGGATGCATACACTTGTGTTACAGAGATGGAGAGCAGAACATCCATCGACTCAGTCAGAGGATTAAAAGTTTGCTTCACTACATACAGACCTGTAGCAAGACAAGAGAAACAGACAGAAACCGTTTCAGGGGAAAAAGACTTGAGTAAATGTTGAGCAACTGAATAGATGTTCATGTGACAGCTTGACTTAGCAATGTACAGTAACATCACGGATACGGATTCAAAATGACAGCGGAGACAATATCCACAGTCACACTTAATTGTTAATGTATTCCTAATCTCCTGAAGAGAGGATTCATTCAGAGACAGCCAGAACTTATTTTGATAAGGTTAATATCAAAGTCACACCCTTAGTGCAAATTCCACATTTCTATTTTCACGTTTCATTTCACAGTGTCATGTTCAAACATTCAGGATCCTACATTCCATAAGGTAACAGCAGCTAGTTCTGGTGTCCCAAAGCAACCTTTAATGATAATGATCAAAATCATTCAGTGAAGTGAAAAGCCAGGGAAAGCTTGAGAAAGCTCTTTTTTGGTGGTGGACATTCTGCAGACATTCTTCATGTTTTTCTGCTCTTATAGACTGTTTGGCCGTCTCCTCTATAGTCACTTAGAGCACTGTCCCCTGAGTGTATGTGTGTGTGCTCCAGTGTAACGTAGAGCTTTGTCCACCCCTGACACACTGGCTCTGGGAGAGAACAGTGAAAATGCAGCATTCATAGAAAGCACTGTCTCAGCCAGAGCAGTGTCAGTGAGATAAAATGTGCAAGAGAACTTTTCAGTGGTAATGACCAACAGGAAAATTAGCAGCCACTCTCAGTGACTCTACATCTACAGTCCCTTCCCTTGCTTGTCATGCTTTTGTTGTGAAACAGTTTCAAGAACCCAGCGAGGATAAAGGAAAAAAAAAAAAATAGAGAAAGAAAATGACATTTTATT
>OMNW01032358.1:0-28406 GCA_900303245.1 Selene dorsalis
CCGCGTGTGTGTGTGTGTGTGTGTGTGTGTGTGTGTGTGTGTGTGTGTGTGTGTGTGTGTCTTACCACATGACATAGATGAGGGAAGGGACAGTGATGAGGACGACCACGGAGAACAACACCAACAGAATGACCAAACCCAAACTACCTTCATCCTCTAGTACAGTATCTGGGAGGGAGAACAAAACACAGTAGGTCAACACCACAAGAAGGATGGATGACGGAGAGAGAGAGACACAGACTTAAAACAAAAGAGAGAGAGAGGGAGAGAGAAAGAAAGCTCAGGGATGTGAACAGGAAGGGATGGATGATTGCAGACATAATAAATTGAGTAAAAATTGAATCCTGAGAAACAAATGTAGCTGAGGAGGAAATAACCTCAACAGCAAAACTGACTGAATGAAAAGTTCAAACATCTCTGGGTTACTATCATGTCATAACTCGAAAATCTGCATTTCATACACACTTTAATCTCCTGTGTTTCTGTTTCTGTATTTCTCAGACAAAAGAGGAAAAGTAGTGTGTGTGTGTGTGTGTGTGTTCTTTGATTTAATTTCTCTCTGGAGAGAGGATAATTTTCAAGCTGCTATTAGAATTTTCACACAAACATGTGTTTATCACACTGATGGTGGTAAAAAAAACCTTCACACACACACACACACACACACAAAGCAAAAGCACAGACTCACATACATTAACAATAAGTGCTGAAAAACATTTTTGAAACATTTAGATGACTGAACAAATGATTTATGTGCACATCTGGAAATAGCACACAAAGAGAAGAAGACATCTGGCTCACAGCTTCAAGATCTCTGACAGTGATGTTGAGCTCTCTGCTGCCACAACTGTGTGTATTTGGCTCATTGTATATATTTTATGTGGGTGTGTGTGTTTACCAGTGCATGCCCCCTGTGTTTTAGCCCATGTATATATGAGCTGCTATGTACTTAATGTTCATGCAGAGCACGTACAAAATACTGTAGCCCCCCCGCAGGTGCAATTTACTGCAATTAGGTGTAATTTGGTGATGACGCAGAGCACGAGGTACTTGCGCTGTTCTATCCCCAGTATAATAACACTAAATAATGTCTTCCTAGGGATTGCTGCTGCATTAATAATTGAGGCTGCTTTTTGTTCCTGTAAAAAACATTATGGTAAATATACAAACACACCTTGCTGTTCAGGCGCAAACCAAGTATCAACAGATATAGATAGGAGACAAATTAAAGGAAAACCCAATGTTAGGTGTTTAAGGCTGCTATAAACCCTAGAACAGTGTCAGTGGCAAATAGTTCAGTGATAAATGTTGGACAATATTCCCTAATGTCACACTAGTCTAAAATCGTCTGCAGCAGTCCAGCAGCTCATTGGACATCTGGTCATACTGCATCATTCATGTCAATGGTCAACCCATTTCCTACTACTTGTATTTGACATCTGTATTTGTTAGGTTTCTCCAGGCATTTCTGTAGACCGTCTCATTTAAAGAGACTATTTCTAAGTTTAGCTAGCGCTACGTAGCAACATTAACAGCTGTTGTCTTACTAGTCTTGCCAAAAGCTGTAGCCACTGTTGCATGTATGAGACTAAGGGTTAGAATACTTCTTCAGGGCAGCCCTGATGCTGCAATGACCAGGCTGGGGCTAGCTAGTTAGCATGCTAACTTTAGTACATTAAGTGTGTTTCACTAGGTAACATATATTTTCAGGTATTTAGCAGTGAGTGGAATAAATACAGAAGTACTAACATCAGTAGTAATTACAGTAGTTACAGTAACTGTAACTAGGTCGCATATGTACTTTTAGCAATATACTAATTGCCTAGTGTTAGAGTAGCATAGTGGAAGAGGTAGGATAATTATTGGCAGTAATAACAGAAATTGTAGTTCAATTGGTCTACAACAAAATTTAGGAGCACTGCTTGAATCGAATGAAAATCTTTGACAATTACATGTGTCTTTTGAATATCACTATTTGCAGCTCCTCCTTCCAAATGTAATGGACTCTGTTCTATTTTAATATCACTTCAGCTTCTTCTGTTGAGGTTATGCTTCATGCTGTTGTTGTGCTTTACAAGCATTTCTTGTTTAAATTTTGCAGTCAAGTCTGCAAACTCAAAGCAGTGGGTCAAACCAAGAGTACAGACAGTGTGGTGCTGCTTTCTTTACAGTATCTCAGCCACGGGCACTGCATGACCCTTTAGACAGAGTAAGTCTCTGCCTACTGTATCAGGGCACTGTATTCAACACCCCATGTAAAATTGTCCTAAATTGTTATGATGATGACTCTGTTAGCTCTCTGCTCTAACCACCCACTTGCGCTCTCACACCAGTTCTCACTCCCTCTCTGTGAGACAAAATGTGGCTCAGTGGTCACAGTCCAGAGTCCCGTGCGTGGCTCCTGAATACGATGACAATACAATTATCATTTGAAGCAACAGAGGCATCTTACTGTGGGATTTTTCAGTCGAGGTTTCCGGCTTTGTGTTGAAAAAATCATCTGTTGGGAGCTGATCTGTAGGGTCAGGGGTGGTGTAATCTGCAGCACAAACAAACACAAAAATAAGCATTAATTTAAAGTGAATAACAATAAACACTCATAAATAAGAGCATTGGTTGTTAAAGGCTGAAAAAGTATCACACTGTTTTAGGATTCATTAGTTCTCTGAACAATATGGTTATTTTAATGGATTCATGCTGTTCTACTTGTACTTGTCATCTCTCTTTACATATCAGCAGTTTGGGAATTTTGTGTCTGACCTTCCCAGGGCTGGACTAGAAACAGGGGACTCCATTCACTCCACTGGCTATCAGAGGTCACCTCGTCATGGGCTCGGATCTGCACCTGGTGGAGGTGGCCAGCCAGGGCATCAAATATCACAACGGGACTCTCCTCTGAGTAAATCTGATTGGTGGAGAAAGAGAAAGCAGAGAAACGTTAACTGTTAACAAGAAGAAAAGCTGGTGTTGTTAAGATGAAGAAGCTCAGTGGAACTGCATGGTCAGCATTTCTTTTTTTACGGTTGTTGGCCTTAGTGTGTTGACAATATCACTGAAGCTATTGAAAGAAGATTCATGTAAGACAGGGATGTCAAACTGATTCCACAAAGGGCCGGTGTGGCTGCAGGTTTTCTTTCCAACCAAGCAGCAGCACACCAGACCTGACTCAGTTAATCAACTGATCTCAGTCTTCAGACAGTTGATTGGTCAAACTGTGTGCTCTTGGTTGGTTGGAACAAAAACCTGCAGCCACACCGGCCCTTTGTGGAATCAGTTTGACACCTGTGATGTAAGATGACCTCTCATCCTTGTGTTCACATCAAAAGTATTTTTCCACACTCTTTAGGTTTTTTAATTCCTTTAATTTGTTAAAATAGTGACTGGTTGTCCATTACCCCTCATTATATAACAGAGAAAGTCATACATTAGGACAAAACTGATTCAAAAAAAAATTATTATAAGTTCACCAACTCTGCATCACCTTATTTAAACTAAATAAATCAAGTACTCAGATCAGATTTACAAAGTCACATTTCAAAATAAAATGCTTGATGATGAGTATGTGTCATAATTTCTTGTGGAGACAGGTTTACGTCTTCAGTATTAGTAAAAGGAATTATTTTACATCATGACTTCTGCCTTCTTGTTTTAAGCAGTAGGGTTACAAAAATAACCACTAATATTGTTTATGTATATGAAAATAAAATGCAAGTTTAGTTTAAATTGATGCTGAAATGTGGGAAATCTGAATTGAATATTCTTTCTCAACCCATATACAGTTTGTCAGTTCGATGCGGTTTGACCTCCATCAGCCCTGATATGAAAGTGTCTCTGCCTTTGGCCTTGCTTACTAACCTCTGACCAGTATAAAGATCCCAGCGGCCTGTATCTGATATGATACACGAGGGGAAAAGCATCTAGCTGCGGCCAGGAAGAGGGAAATTCCCACGAGACGATCAGCCTCTTTGGATAACCCTCTTGTTCCTTCACCACCACTGACTCTGGAGGGTTTGGTTTCACTGCAGAGGATGGAGAAACAGAAGGAAAACCTGATTTAGACAAAATAACACAAGTACAGGCGGGTAAACAGGGCAAACAAGGAAAACAGAAAAACCTGTTCAGTCTTTGATTCAAAACATGTCCTTTAATTAAATTGGAAAAAACAATTTCTGTACTATTGATTCGTTCTCTTCATCATCAAAGCTGCTCCACAGACTCTCATTGTATTTTTGTTTTTAAGCATGTTCACACCAATGTGTTTGTAAGAATGCAGTGGCTGAGAAACATCCAGTAAGCACAGTAACCACCATCTCCTCACACTGTGAGTGGCTCTTGGGTAGAGCAATAAGAATGTGTCATACGGAGCAAAGCAAGATAATTGAGGTCATTATGAGAAGAGCACGAGGGCACAGTTGCTAGAGCAGCCTGGAAAAATGATGTGCAGCATTAGACATGATGACACTTCAAGTTAATGTCAGAGTGTGAGTGGCGCAGGTGTATTCTGTTTACATTCATTCTTTCAGATGTGTTGTGTTTCAGTTTTAGTTTACTTAATGTACTGCGAGTCCATTTTATGCCTCTCTCACACCGCATTACACCATGAAGACAAAAGCTGCAATTTTCCCTCTCTGGAACTAATGTATAATAGAAAGTTGTTACATTTAGCATCATCTTTGCTTCCAAGTCCAGAGTGGTACTTTCAATTAGGTAAAGGCATACAATTACTTCTATATTATTTATATATTCAACTTCCAGAAGAACATGAATGCCTCTTTATGTGCATTGATTTTAGAAGCAGAAAAGACATTTCTGCAACAACTTCACCTATTTACAAGGTGCACAGAAAAGGGAAAAACCGTGAAGGTCAAAAAACTCAAGCAAAACAACAACAACTTTATTTTCCACCTGTTTATACCTGTTGTTTTGTTGCTGTGTGTTTATTGCTTTTAGGCAAAAGAAAGCGAGGAGACGACGGAGGAGCAACCAAAACATGACTCGTACCACTCAAGTGGCAATTTATACGAGCTGTTTTAAATGAGTGATGTTACAACTGGAAAAAGTAAAAGAGAGGACAGTGCAGCAGCAGTGGAAACAAGAACAAACCATTCCTGTGCTGCTCAGTCATACAACAGTTAAACTGAATTGACAGAAAAAACAAGAACATCTATTTTAATCATCCCATTTCCATGAGGGGTGTGTGTGTGTGTGTGTGTGTGTGTGTGTTTCACATGGTCTTACAGAGTTCAAATAACTTAAACCGGGCATGTGTTGTCTCGGACCCCAGGACATTGGTCTCAGTGACTCTGAGAGTATGGATGGTTTGCCAGAAAGGGGGCTCTACGACATCACAGTGCTTGCGGGTGACATCCACCAGACATGGCCTCCAATCTTCACCATTTCCCCTAGAAAACAAGACAAAAACATGCTCAATCACAACATTTACTCTTGTTCCAAACTATGAAAACTGTTACAACCAAGCCGTCACCACAGCTGAATGCTAAAGGCAAGATGGAGAGTGTGTGGGAACCACTGCTGTTGCTGGTTATGTTAGAAGTTTCCACTAAGTGCAGTATGTCATGTTAGAGGAAGGAAGGCAAAGTAAAGAGAGGAAGCAGAGACACTGCACACTCAACATACTACCATCAAATTGTAACCCTGTGCCACATGCACTATATTTAGTGTCTACATATCCCATTCCCATAGTGTGACCTTGGGCGTTGCTGCTTGGGTTGCAGTGTCCGGCTCTTACCTGATGGAGGCATTGTACTGGGCTGGCAGGAAGGTCCTCACAGAATCCACCCAGGAGCAACGAACATGAGTGTGATTGGGAACTTGACAGGAAATGCTCAGCAGCCCAGGGGGACCTGGGAAACGGTGACACAGAGTTCACGTTGAGGACAGAGAGTTTGTTATTCTTTGAGCCTTTTTAGATGTGGGTAAAAATGTCTCAAGTTTAGAATGAACACAGCTGTGCCATGTTGTTCTTATCACAAAACAAAATATTTGAGGAGAAGCCTTGCCAGTGCCATGGAAAACTCCCTGTCCCTCAAAAGGAAGTCCGCCTAGGGAGCCGCTTCCTGTTTGAGACATTTACAGGAAGTGTATGGCTTTGTCTTTGTGACGGCCGATAAGGTCAGTTTACTCTTAGGACCTGTAACCTGTTGTGATCATAACTTGTGTAAGAACGTGTCTTCTCATAGCCAGAGGGCCAGCATAAATTAAACAGTGAGAAAATCATCCATAAAAAATAGAGAGAATTAAAGAAATAGAAACATGTCTGGAGAGATAAGAATGTCTTAGTGGGAGAAAGAGAAAGAGAAACTTAATTTATGCTTCTCTGCTGAATTATCCAAGGAATTAACTGAATGAAAGTGTGAGGGAGGGGGGCCGTCTCTTACAGCCCCAGTCCCCAGGCCTCTCTCCTTTTTTTTTTTTTTTTTTTAAAGCTGTAGTCCCAGGGCAAATGGCTAAAAGTGCGAGAGCTGTAAAAGTTTAATTAGGAGCTGTGAGCCTCGACGTGTCGCAACAAGACAACACTTACGGCCCAGCCTGAGTTTGATGGAGTGGAGGAGCAGCCCCCGGTTATCATAGCAGCTGTAGATGCCCTGCGCTGAGTGACTGGCTTGCAGCAGGACTAAGGATCCATCTGATGTTAGGATGTGCGGTGGCAACGCTGAGCTGCTGTTGTGATGCCACGCCACAGGTATCCTGGTGGAGGACATGGAAGGCTTCAGTTACTATACCCAAAGCACAACTTAACCCTTTAAGGACACTGTCATATCAAATGGCTAAACCTGCCTGTAAACAAATCCCATGAAGAGACTACAACCTACATTGCCAGTATAACTAATATCAGATAGACAATTATAGTACGATTACACAAACAATGCCTATTAGATTAGTTGATGAGCTGACAAATGAATTTCCCTTTGGGATTAATACAGTAATTCGTATTCGTATTCACATTAGAACCAACGTCACTGATAGGTTACCTTGAAAATTGAAACAATGCTGACTGTAAGGCATAATGCCAGAGTTTTTAGAGTTATTTTGCTCAGGATCTCTTCCATTTTTTCAGAGGTGAGTTGCTAATGTTGAAAACTAATGTGCTAAATACCTTAAAATGCTTTTTGTCTTGTGACTACACTCTGTACTGGGTGAGCAAAGTAATCTTTCTGCAACTTTTTTGATGAGTTTGTCCCTTCATGATTCTTGTTACTCTAATCTATATTGATTGAGAGAAATGTAACAGTCCTGGAGATATCATTTACCAGTTGAATAAAACACACCATCAAGGCACACAGACAGTGGTTTTACTTACCTGATTTGTGACTTCCCACATGCCAGTGTCACATTTGACTCCAAGTGCCCGTACTGCACGCCTGACACTGCCAACACAAATACCACATGAAATATTAAAGCACAAGGTTGTCTGGATTACAGTATCTGCACGCTGCACAGTGTCACACACTGTGTGTCTGCATTGTCTGTATTAATGTGATTTAAGCGCCACCATTTACTGTATGGTGGACAGCACCACAATAACATGACCATACAAGGCCCGGGAGCCAGCAGACAGTCGGCTCAAGAGACTTTGGCACCCAGTATAAAGCTGCTGCAGTGTGTTTGATTTTTCTGAAAGTTTATTATTGTAAGCGTCGCGTACAATTGCTGTGTATCAGCAGATTATCTTTGAGACCTTTGATGAGAGACAAAAACACTTGAGCATTTTAAGAACATACAAACAGACACTACTCCTGAAATCAATTTAGAAGCAGTTTTCATGTCAGCACTGAAAAAGTAAACATCTTTTCACACATAATGTGAAAAGATCATTAGTGTCACCGGTCCCACTGAGAATCAACACATGTCAGGTTGCATAACTTTGAGGGAACCGCAGCTGAATTTACCTCTTCATAAAATACATGCATTCACTACAGATGAATCATCAGCATCTTGTCCTCACAGCTCTTCCCTCACTGAGACACAAACTAAACAAGTAACTGCCGTGCTATGGATTTTGGACACTGAAGTTACACAAAGTGTAACTTGTCATTAATGTATCAACCCAGCCATATTCATGGCTCATCTTCTCATTTGGGACCACCATTGAAATGGAATGACTTTTTCCTAACTTATTTCTGCTTAGAGTGTATGTAGCCATGAAGGGGTAAGAGGAACTTTGTAAATGGTCTTCACATCATTACAAAATGACAATTACAATGTTATAAACCCCATTATGAACTAATACCATTGTAAATTATGTCAAAATTACTCATCAAACCCACAGCATGCTCAAAGTTCTCAGTTTTAACTGGAACTATTCTTACCCCAAAATAAATTGACAACAATAATAATCATGCAATATATATAGAAAATATGATTTAAAATGTAATAATAATTATGTTCTTAAGTGTAAATTGTAAATTATCTTCTTATTATAACTTTGTTATTGTCTTTTTTGACAAATGAATAAGATCAAAATACAAGGGTGAGTGTCTGTAAATTTAAATGTACAGACCCAAAAAAAAAGAAAAAAAGATTACATCAACTTAATGAAGAGTGAAAAGGCAACCAGGTGATGTGATGTAACCATGTTAGGGATGTTTACCTATAATCTGTCAGCTATTCAAAGCAAAAGGGGATTGTTGTCTTTTTTTAGTACATATACCAGCCATAACATTAAGCACAACACAGAACGAGATAGAAATCTTTTACTAACAAAATTGGAAGGTAGTGTAGATTTGAACGAATACTAAGTGCAGTGTATACCTGAACAAATATTTGTGGTGACTTTAGTAATTTGCAAACTTGATACACTATCTGCTGAATGTGCGTGTATGTGTGTGCATGTTTAGCTTGGCTACATAATATGAAAGCTGGCATTTAGAGTAGATCTGGAGTGGAAAAACATCACCTTGGCTGCCAGTCTGCCACGAACACACCTTCATTAATTCTCAGCCTCAATCACTCAGGCATGCATACTCCCTGCTGGCCTCTCCTCCCCTGGTAATAAACAATTTGTCCTGAGGTTGTGTTCTAGTCCTCTGCTTCATTTTCCAACAAACTCTCTCACCCGCCGTACTCCCTTTTACTAACGAGAGTGGTTTCATAACCAATTACATGCTTTTAATATTTCGCTGGGTCTTGAAAATGTCACCGGTTTTGACCCAGATGCCGCACAAGACCTGGAGAGGCAGGTGGAGATGAAGCTTTCTCGGGATGTTATTATTGAATTTACTGTATTGGTTTATTTATATTAGCCTTTCCTGCTGCAATAACCCTGCATGCCCTTTGGGGACCGGCTAACTTAATCCTAAATTAAATTTTACACAGACTCAGGTTGAAGGCTTTACTGAAGGTCCTTTTAATGCTTGGTTTTCACTGACACCTTAAGGTCGCTTTTCTGGCCTTTCTGGACTCAATGCTGTTGTTTTAGTGGCTATGCAAAATGAAACAGCTGTGAGAGGAAGCACCAAAGTGCTCCATTGTGATTTTTGTGGTTACATTTACATTTCTAAGTGCAGAAGTCAAATACACAAAAAGAAGCAGCCAGTGAAGCCTACTGGGACTTTTTTCTTTCCTTAGAAATAAAATAATGGACATGTGTTCATTCTGTTGTGGTGTGAATGGGAAACTATTTGTCATTCAGAACACAAGGCATGGCTAATGGTTAACTAACTGATGAGTGGCTGTCACTGAGTTTGGTGACTGTGTTTTTATGAATAGGAACTTCTTCTCTTTCTTTTGTTAAAAACTTCTGCACTGTGAAAAATGTGCACCTCCAAACTGCAATTTGGATTAAAACAACAACAACAACCAAAAATCCAGGAAACTAGAATGGGTCAAAGTTTTAAAACAGTGGACATAGCCAATTCATTTTATCAAGTATTCGTTCATATAAGTAAAATCTTCCTCTGGCTGTTATCATTTCTCTCCCAGATTTTAAACCAGATTTTCTTCTCCCTTCAACCACCAACACTCACACACATGAAAACACACATCCACATCGAAATCCACACACACACACACACACACTCCCCTCTCTCTGTTACCTGGGGCCTTGGTGGAGTGCAAAGTGCTGGCTGCTCTGAATGTGTGTATTCATGTTTTATTGGCAGTGAAGTACATTATTCCCCAAACCCACAGCGTTCCACTCATATCTGATTCTGCCTCTGGCAGGAGCGCCCAGACACGTGCGCACACATACACACACAAAGAAACCACACACATATGCATTTAAGTGTGCATACTCACATACACAGACGTGTGTACATACACACACACACACGCTAATGCACACAGGAAGGCTGCAAGTTTCTCCTGACATTGAAATCAGATGGCAGGGTGGACGCAAAAACTGCAAGCTGGATGAAACTGAGTACTTTCCAAACAATGAAAAAAAAAAAAGAGCTCGGAGCTGCTGTCAAGTAAAATTAATGGCGAGGAAAAGTTCTGACAGTTTCACCTGAAGGGCTGATGGTGAGTATTTTCATTGATGGAGAGATTAAGTTATCTAATTTTAGAAAGGCAGGGAGTAGTAGAGAAAGAAAGAAAGAAAGAAAGAAAGAAAGAAAGAAAGAAAGAAAGAAAGAAAGAAAGAAAGAAAGAAAGAAAGAAAGAAAGAAAGAAAGAAAGAAAGAAAGAAAGAAAGAAAGAAAGAAAGAAAGAGAAGATTTCCTAATACCACACAGATCCCTTAAGTGCTGAGAGACAAAAAAAAAGCCAACAATAGAGTTTTTGTTTGCAGAGTGCAAATCCAAGGGGGGAAAAAAAAATTAAGTTGCACATCACATTGCAATTGGACAAAGAACTATAAAAATGAACCATGTGTTTCAACAAGCAAACGTCTCAAGGTTTTGCTTGGAAAAAAGTGTCAGTATTTCATGGAAATCTGTTCTGTATAAAGATTTCATTCCAAATGCATTTGATATGTATTTTTACGTGTGTGTGTGTGTGTGTGTGTGTGTGTGTGTTACCTTCATCAGTCCAAATCTGAGCACAACTAGGATGCAGCGACCAAGATAAAAACCAGATGACTGTCAGACACACAGGACTGGACAAAAGGCCTGGCATCTGGAAAGAGGGAGAAAGAGAGAGAGAGTTGTGGAGTTATTTCGAAGGCTAAATGGTGTGGCAGCAAGGATTACTGGCAACATCAACAGCAGCAGCACCAGCAGCAGGAGCATTATCACCATCACCATCATCATCATCATTTTGAATCCATTTTGTACAAGCAAATGGGAATGAAAAGAGAAATACTCCAGAGAAAAGCCCGACTATCCAATTTCTTCAGTCAATTTCCTTGCTTTAGTAACGACATGCCATTGGAAGAATTGCCTGGTAACAAAAGGTAAACACGGCACAAATCAAACTATGTCAGACATTTCCTTAAAATTGTAAATAATGTCCAAAAACGCAAAGACAATGGTGAAGAAAACTGGTAGCCTCCTTCTCTCAGTAAATCAATTTTTGCTGCTGAGTCTTACTCAAAATCAAACACACACATTTCCCATTAAAATGTTTTTTTTTTCTTTTTTGTTTCCACTGGCTTTGCTGTTCCCAGAAATTCTGGGAAAAGTAAAGTTTAACTTCTACTTGTGCTGACAGACATATCCACCTTCCAGTTCTGTCCCCATTCAACCAATCCTCCTAAATAACCAGAATGTACACACACACCATAAACAGCAGGGGCTAGTAGAGTAAATAGTGTAAAAGTATATTTGTTAGCAGCGACAACAGAGCAACTGGCTTGTTTTCAACTCTCCTGGAGACTTACTACTGCACTGGGAACTACCACAGAGGCAGCTTTCCCTACTTTTGCAGAGTATTGGAGTATTGAGGACTTAGTATATTTCTACCTGTGTGTGCATTAGCATCACAAACCTGCATGGTGCACTTACAAAACTTCACAGGTGCATAGTTAGCATCTACATGAAGGTCAAAGGTCGGTGTGGTGCAACATGGACATCAGGTTTAATAAAATAAAGCTATACTAGCACAGAGATGTCTGGGAGTATCCATGATAATGTGCTGTTAGTACAACATTATACCTACTTCACTTAAGAATTCATAGATTAGACTGTTTCTATTCTGTCATGATATTTTTAATCTTGATATTCACTGTAAGATTTAAAAGCCTTTATTTTGCTCTGCTCATGAACTTTAACAGCTAATATTTCCTTTATTTTCTTTGATGAGATTTCCCTGAATGTGTCAAGGACACATGTCCTATATTTTTGCAGTGAAGGAGGAGACATGGTGTGGTGTATGTTACTGTCAGTTAGTGTTACTGTGTTACTGAGGCCACAGCTCTGTTTGTGTTGCCTCACAGTTGTCTGGCTGATTAACGTCAGAAAATGCTAAAATAATCATGTTACAGACTTGATGTGATTAGCTACATGTCTTTCTATTCCTACATCGCTCTATATACACAGACAGGAACAGGTTAATGCACAGTTGCAGTAAAAAAACAAAACAAAATAAAACAACAACACTAAAAGCATACAATTACATTTTATTTGTGCGTGTCCTCTAAGGGGGAGGAGGGTGTCATTACGTGCGTTGTCGTGGAACATAAAAATGAAGACATTTACAACGCTGCCATTCTGTGGAACATGTCAGAGTTATGAGCGTGTGGAGTGATGCTGCTGATATTTTTAACCCCTAGGGGACATTTAGCACAGACAGGTGTGAGCTTAAATGACACCTCAAAACACAGGGTATTGTGTTGCTGTGTTGCTAGAGAGAGAGAGAGAGAATGACAATATGTTTTTGTCAGCTAATAAAGCCCACAACCACCCACCTGATGCCAAACACACTTACAGTATCATAACCACACAACAGCCAACCTCACATATTTTGATATAGGTTTAAATACAGAGAGAGACAGGATAGCATAAGCTTTCTAACCTGGGCCTGAAATAAACCTTTAAGATGGAAACTTTAAAACTGAAACTGTCAGATGATGTCAGAGCGAGGTCATGTCCGCCACAACACAACAGCAATAAATAAAACGACACAGGAAGACATAAAAATAAACACTGGACAGAACAGGAAACCTGGTAAAGGAAGATGCCACTAATTAAAGAGATGAAGGGAAAAAAAGCAAGAAAAAGCATGAATAAGTCTTTGTCTCTTATGTCCATTAATACTTGTGTTGATCAAGTCTAAAAATGTGTTTCAACAGCTACAAGCAACCCTTGAAACTGGAGCATCAGTTTTGCAGCCAACAACAATGTGTGTCCGAGAAAACAGTGTTTTATGGTGCTTTAAAAATTGTAACTTTTCTGAGGCTATTCATCATCCAACAGCACCTTTTGAACTGTTCAATGCCACCACGTTCAATGCCAGACACGGAGTGAGAGGTTTTCTGACGAACAGTCTGATGAAGTCAGCACCAAGCTCTGAGAGACCCACTGCTTTCATTTGATGCTTTCAAAAGTGGATTTTCTTTCAATGTCAAACAGAGTTTTGCTTCACAAAAGAGAAAATGGGGAGACGTGTGATGTGTTGGGGGCGGAGAATCGGTGACTATGGTCTGGATTCTTACAACAAACAAAGCATGAGCACATTAGGTGCTGAGAGAAGAGAGGAGGCGAGTGCTGGATGAATTCAGAACCTTCAAGGTTTTTATTGTTTTCGACACTTAAATGGAGAACAAACAAATACGCTCTCATTGATTCACTTCCCTTCAGACCCTTAATACCACCAAGGTTTTTTGAGTTTTGCTTGTTGCAGCTTTTGTGTCGTTACGTATGAAAGGCAAATGTTCTTCTTGGTGGGTTCAGTTTCTGAGTTAAACTTCAAATCTAAAACTTCAAACCCTCATTCTCATTATATCAGCTGTACGTGTGCATACAGTAAAGACAGAGCTCTGGGATGATGGAAAACACACCTGGGATGAACAGAGATCTTCATTTACTTAGTCCACACTCTAACTTAGCAAACGACAAACCGAGCCAAGTGTTGACTAGCGTCTCGAACGAAGCGTGCGCTGTCGTGCCGTTACCATAGTTACGATCCCTCGGCGCGAGCGAGACCTGAAATGCGCGGAAGTCTTGACACTGGCCCATCTATCCCCATAGTCATGGCTCACTGGCAGGACCTTGCAAATAAGTTGTGCTGGTTAAACAAAACACAGAGTGACCACCGAGAGGCCTTTAAAGCCCGAGTCTGAGGTAACATGAGGACGCTGGTTCACAGATGTGTTATTTACTGGGCACTGAACTGAACCAGTCGCCAGCCTCCTGGTAAAACTTACCCCACTGAAATGAAATAGAACTGAAACATTTAAGTGTTGCTCTTTTTAACGTATTGTTCCACAGATCACGGAGGTCTCCTGATTTCAGTGGGTCGGTCAGAGTCAAAGCTCGAGGGTTGATGTTTTACTCCCACTCTGTTACAGAGTAACAATGTCTGCCTGTCTGTCTGGTGAGGAAACAATATTTTGACTTTGGGACGGTTTAATTGGTTTTTGGGATGGTTCAGGGACAGTGGTGAAAAAAGTTAGTCTGCTGACCTGAAGGGATTTCATTGATTATAATTTACTGTTACTCATTGCTGTGAGTTCCTGGTGTTTTTTTTTTCTTTTTAGCCCTACCTCTAACCCGAATATGTAAAGATTTTGTTTTGTCTGGTTAAATGTGGTCTGCTGTTTCCTCAGTCAAGAGAAAAAAAACCATAAAAGATTCACTTTTAACATTCAACAAACCAGTGAGGGTTTAAACAGACTTTGACAGATGTATTTTTATTTCATGAATCATCATCAGTGCTGTACAGAGCAGCAGAGGAAACAGAAACAAAGTTTACTACACAGGGTGCAGGAGCAGCTTCAGCTGAGACTGCACCAGGCCCTCACATGTCATGACAAGGACAATGGTGGACAGCTACAGAGAGTGGACGGACACAGGGTGTCCTGTACCGCGATATGTTGGCAGAGACAGTAAGGACACTTCTGCCATAATGGAGGTCAGAGACGAAAACAACACATCTATAGAAAACCTTTATAATTCACTTCCTTACTTGAGGAAACACCTGCATCCAAACATTTGCATTAATTTGTCTGACAAATGCAGAAATTAAAGATCTAGGTGTGTATGTGTGTGTCTGTGTGTGATACTGGGCTTTCACAAAAATAAACAGGGCTTTACAGATGTGCTGTTAGTGAGATTAAACATGTAAACTCTGGTGCTTGGCATCTCTGTAAGCATGAAGTCTCCCTGCCAAACAGATCATGACTGTTTAAACTATGACATAAACATAATCAACTTTTCATCAGGAGAACAAGGTGTTATGTTTGGATCATACAAGTGCTCAAGGCTGCCAATGTCCAAACAACTGCGATTATACGCTGCGTGAGTTAAAGACACTGATTTAAAGTGTCGTAGGTCAAGTTCAGCTTCTGCTCAGCAGTGCTGATGCGAGAGAGATAGGAGGGATGATGATGATGATGATGATGATGATGACAGTTGTGTGAGTCAAACAGGATGATGACTTTTGGCTTCAGTATGTGGGATGAGTTGGGAAAACTAAGGGGCAGAGATAGCAGAGTATCAGTCACTGGGCCATGTGCTGTTTGTACAGTAGGAGGGAATCATCAGTTGTGTCCTATGCAGAGCCAAACTGGTGACCTCAGGATGTGTTATTGTTATTTAGCAAAGTCAAGACGCCTGGAAGAGCATCAGTTTTATTTCCATTCTCTCACTGGATTGGCACATCTGGCTACTGTACGCAAAAGAAAGATGGCAAGATACACTGTGAGAGGACAGAGGACAGCGTGACTTTCACTGTCCTCCCTTTGTGATCTATATTCCATGAACTGAAGAACAATGACCTCTGTCATTTGATTTTTTTTTTCACATTGTGTGTTTATTTGTTCAGACATGTTTTCCATTAGTTCCCACTCTGACTCAGTTGAAGGTTAAAATATTTTGACCCTACAAAATAAAACACACCATTAACAACTTAAGCACCGTGTTAGAAATGTTCCATGGCCGATTAATCATCACACCTCTGGTCATTTTTGAATCATTATGGCCGGCTTTTCAACACATATTTTAACAATTTAAATGCAATATACACATGCAGCACATTACTAGATACAGATCAATCCATTAATGGTGGATTCCATAAACCCCATTTGGAGTTAAGTGCCAAAAAAAAAAACTGATGAAGAAAACAGTTGAGTCAAAGAGACCCACAGAGTTCTTCATAACTTCATAGGGGAGCAGAGACAAACTCCATGTCCTCTGGTATCTCATGATCTCACAGGGCAGTGATACATTCACCACTGTGGCACTGTTAACTTCACACAGCGCACTCAGCAAATCTCACCAGCTCCTGTCTCCTTCACTTGCTTACATTCCTCTTCCTCTGTCCATCCCTCCCCACATGCTTTCCTAAGCCCCTTTACATTCAGTACATTCTGTACATGCAGCCCATCTGGCCCTCTCCACTGTGCACAGGGCTGGAGAACGCATCATGCTACAGTCATGAAGGATGAAAAGAGCAAAACCTATTTACACTGCAGTGAATGAGTACTCTATTGGCCCTTTTCCACTAGTGCTACTCAGCTCCACTCTACTGTTTTTTTGCTTTTCCACAATGGATAGTACCTGGTATCTGCTACTTTTTTGGGAACACCTCAGCTGATGTTCAAAGCTAGCCGAGCTGATACTAAAACGTGACATCAGCTGACTGCCAGCCGCTGATTGGCCAGAGCGTTGTCACTGAAGGAGCTTAAACGGCTGGTGTGGAAACCCACGCCGTGGTCTGTCGACGAGGTGCGGGCGAGTGTGTTCGGTGGGTGACGGGGGATCGAAAAAAGACGGTGCGACCGTGGCAGCTGCGCTATGACGACCTCGCCGATGTTGAGGAGGGACTGTGAAGTGCTCAGCTGTAATGGAAAATGACCTAAACCGAGTCGAGCCGAGCAGAGCTGTAACTGTGTGGTGGAAAAGGGCCAAAAGTCTATTGTGAATAAAAGAGTCATCTTTTGTTGCCTTTGAAGGGGCGATAACACATTATAGTTTGTCCCAGTACTCACAGTGGAAGGCAACGAAGAATCAAAGGCAAAAACAAGAAGCATAATCCTGCTTTAATACACTACAAACACAATGTACTGTTCAGCTTTTTTGCAGGGAACCTTTTAAACATATGGACCAACAGCAGAAAAGTGGATTACGCTGCAGGAGAACTCTGAAATGTCTTAGATGTCTTGACTTTTCTTTTTTTGCTGGGACTCATTTATCCATTTTTGAATGTTCAGCTGTTGAACAAGTCACAAACACTGGTGCTGCCTATGTGACCTGATAAAGAAGTTAACGTGGCTCTTTTTCCAGCTCAGACCACACTGTTACAGATACAATGATCTTACTTTAGCACTGCTGGGACTTTTATATTTACTGTGAATGCAAAATGTCCTGCCCCTGCAATAAAAAACAAGAAGAGGACATTTCACTGCCTCCAGGAATTTCTCAAATGAAAAAAGCAGTAAATATTTATTGGATGGCCCAAATAGTTGAGGAAATATTGATTCACATGCCTGTCGACAGAGTCTAGTCTTAAGGTAAATCTCCGGGACGTTTTTTTTTTCCCTGGCTGTCCACCTCTTTCACTCTGTCTCTTACTTTTTTTAGACCTTGACACAACTTTTTTTTTTCCACTCTACTCTTCAGTCGGTCCCTGGCCATGTTTTCCGTCCCTCTAACGCCAGAGCTTTCAAGGTTCAGTAAACATATTTATGTCATACGGGCTAATGGCTTACCCTCTCTCCTTCCTGCTCTCCTCCAGAGTAACTAGAGATCAGAAAATGCAGGTTGTGTCTCCTCGTACCTCCCCGCTCTCTTCCTTCACTCCCATGTCATTTTTTCCATCCTATCCATTCCCCTTTGCTCTCTTATCTCTATCTCCACATCACCTCCGTTCCAGTGCTCCCTTTTCTCCCTCCCCCCACCGTCTGTGTTTTCCTGCACAGGGTCTCTTTATTTCCTCTAATGCCTAACAGTGCAAGGTCCAATAGACATATTTACGCAAACTTTTTCTAATGATCCTTCCCCAACACTCCAAAACAATGCTGTTCCCTGAGAGGAAAGTGCTAAGCTGTCCTCGTGCCCCTGAACAACATGTTCCTGCTCGTATTTGAGTGTCAGTTGACCTGTTGCATGAGAGTTTTTTTCTACTGGCTCGGCTGTGTTTGTTCGGTGGGTCTGTTCAAAGAGTGTGTACGCGCGTGTGTGTCTGTATGTGTGTTCAGTAAATGCAGCCGCATGTCTAGATTTACTATCTCAGGTTCCACCCAAAAATTTTGAAGCCATTACTGGAGATGGCCACATTAGAGGCCTATCAAACCAGCATATTTTATCTCAGCCAAAAAAAACACCAAACTTGGGTTAGATTCAGTAAACTTGATAAAACCTGAAGTAGACTCCAGAATGTGGTTTTCATTCCCCCTCGTCTTTTTGTGTTTTGGGGAAAATTGGCCTTTTTTTTTTTAGACTACCGGTGGATGCAACAGGTTGCAGGAGCGCTGCTGCTTTGGTCCGATATATCAGGCGGAAACAGCTGGAAGTTTTGAGTTAAGAAAAAACAAAAACACGAGAACAAGAGAAAGCGCTCCTTTCATCTCCGTTGTGTAAGTTTTAGCTGATTCCTGACAAGAAACTTTGAAGGTTCCAACTCTGCGAGATTTTTCTGCTCCATTTGATTCGACAAAAGAGGGGAAATACCAGGAATCACATCCTCTTAGTCACCTTGCAACTCAACACTGAACTGGAACTTTGAGACAGTGTACTCTAAACACAACCTGGTTCACAAAAGTTTTGTCTCTGTTGGAAAAAAGAGACACAAATCATTGATGGTCCAGTATAACCACTGCAGGCACGGCTACCACAGTGATACTGAAACTCCTACTGGAAGCTACACGGCTACTTGAATCTCTACAAGCCTGATGATACCACAAACCACTTTCCCTCAGCTGCAGCAGGAGGAGGAGGTCTTTCTGAAACTAAATGCGAAAAACCACAATGTAAACATGTCCACGGTGGGCTATGAAACCCCTACGGTACCTGGGTACCTGCACGGTGGTTAGAAACACAATTCCTTTTCCATCTAATCCCACTGCTTACTGAACAACAATGCCCCAAGCAGACCAGTTGCCATGTTACACATCACGAGAGCCAGCAGACCAACAATGTTGAGGACCACCATGAGCTTATCCAATTTCAATACCCTTCCTTTCCATAAGTTGTATGAGCGTCTGTGTGTGTGCGTGTGTGTGTCTACTTGCAAAGCTTCTTTGTGACTCACCTTCCACGAGTCACCTTCTCTAACTCTTAGAACAAGACTCATAATAGACAGAGGAATGTAGCCATGGATATTGTCACCAGGATGCACCCATACTGTGAGTATTCCCACAAGCACAGAGACATCCAAAACAGCAGGCAAAGTCCCAAACCCCACAAATACACTGTTTGCTCTTGAAAGTAAAACTGCTCCTATTCTTTGTGCACCTAAGGACCATAACCAGATTGATTGATTGAAGATAATTGCAGAAACAGAACTGGCTGAAATTCCTGGGTGAAAAACATTCCTCCAAAAGCCAACAGTAATAATGAGGTCAGGGGTGAAAGCTAAAGCATCCTGGCAAAAGTCAAAAACAATGGCTGTGCCTAGAAGCACCGTGAAAAGGGAAAATCAGAAACAGAAGAGCTGGGAAAAGGCAGAAGGCACAGGGGAGTGATTTTTTTTTTAAAGAGCAAATCCAGAGATGGTGATAAAAGAAAGTTCATAGTAAAAAGAGGTGTGCACACTGAGGATGAGTAATCCAATCCAAAAGGACTCTCTTTCAGCCAGTCCTCTCTGTGGCAGCACAATCCCACACGGTGAGTCACTCACACTCTGGCATGCCACTGCACATTCAGTCAGCTTCACAAGAGAAAAGACAAGACTGAGAGAGAGAGAGAGGGTGAGACAGACAGAGAAAAGACGAAGGAGGGAGGGGAGGAGAGGGAGCAGGAGTCAGGGGGCTTAAATACAGGGGAAACCCGACAGATGAGCAGGAATGCAGACGTTAGGAGCTGCAAATGCACCAAAACAAGCTAATAAAATATCATAAAATTATACACAAACATCTCTGCCAGTCTGTCTAGTTAAATTGTTTCTGTACACACACTTGCTCACTTATGTTGTCCGGTAACACGACATATTATTACAGGATGTCCTGTTCATGAGGACAGGTCATTAGAGTTTATGTCACAAATTAAAGATTAACAAAGACTGATGTGTAATTTAACCTACTGTCTGCACAATTTGATCATCTGTGTGTGCGTGTGTGTGTGTTTGTTTAATTGCAGCTACCTGCATTAAGGTCTAAGGAAATGATGACAAGTTGGAGGATCAACTAACACAAGTGAAACAACTGCATGTGTGTTGTGAGAACACAGTATGGCTGGGTGCGTGTGTGCGCACGTGCACGTACATGCACTAAACCAACAACATGGGGAGGTCAAGCCAAGACGGTGTGGGCGGACTACAATGGCTCTGGTGTTTACTCAGGTCACTATGGCAACCACTGCACACGCAGTCCATCTGACCTTTCCAGGCGATAACCACACCGCTGACTGACGTGTGTGTTTGTGTGTGTGTGGCTGTGTTTTGCTTCTGTGTGTGAAACTCCTCGGTCAAAGTCCGACTCTAGGTGCGTTTGTGCACTTGCACGTCTCTGTCCATACGTCCAGCAGCCCGTCAGTGTGACACAGAGACGTGTGCGGTGTTTATGTGTGGACATTGTTCTCTTGGTGGGGTTAGTGGGCAGTGGAACAAGTGAGGACAGCTGTATCTAGAAAATAGCTTGTGCCTCCTCCTCTGCTGTATAGACACTGTATAGTGTGCATGTGCAGGCCTCATTGTTTCTGCTTGTGTTATTTTAATCCCCTTTTTGAGAAGAGGCCTGAACATGGCATAGATCCAAAATCCAGTGGTGACCCAGCTCTCCTCTGAAAGGACATTCTTTAAGGATATTGATTTATTTTATATTTTATATATTGATATTAGTGTATTTTTTGAATCCTTACTATCATAGAATGTGCCATTAGCCCTGATGTCACAGTGATATAAGGTCATTAAAAGGTTTACTCAGACAGAGAGGCAAGGATTTGAGTTTTTCTTCAAATTATGTTTGTTGACCCCTGAACATTTAAAGGTCCAGTGTGTAATCGCTATAAAATAAAATCTGTTTGGTTTTTGTAGTCTTATAATTAATCTGAACGGCAGCATGAACAGAAACTCTAGCCAGCGCGTTTCGCAACTTTCACCGTCATAAATAAACCAATAAAGAAGAAGGCAGAAGAAAAGGAGGAGGAAACAGCAGAGAGAGTGAGTTTGTAGTTAGTAATATGGTTTAGATCTTCATCTCATCGCTCAAAGCTCCTGAAATACTTCCAGTCATCCCAGTCATGGAAGAAGCCATTTCGGGACAAGTTTTTATGTCCTCGGAGGCCACCGTCACTTTGCCAACAGGAGGGGTGAGCACGAGCGAGTGAGCGCTACAATCTAGAATCTGAAAGCTAGATGTCACGCTTTATCATTTTTTGAAGGTTTTTTAACATGGGTGTTTGTGTCGTCTTCCAGCCACAAAAATGTGAGAACTGACAAAAAAAGTCTGTAATTTACAGGCTCCCTAGGTTGAAATCCTCGTGGTTTTACGAGCTGTTCCCTCGATTGTAGGACAATTATGTCATTAGTAGGGCTGCCCCCAAATGGACAACCCCAAGAAGCTGACATGCAAACCCCTTTGTATTACTCCAAAGTTATTGTGTTACATCCAGTTCATAAACTGTGTGGTGTGTTGAAATAAATAATCAGAATGTCCCGACAGTCGGTCTCCTCGCTGATTTTTCTCACACATTCAGAAATAATTTTCTGGGGTCATTAACAGGCGGCTGACTTTGTGCGCGGCTGTGCACACAAAGGCTCATAATTTGTATGTTATTCAGTCACTGAGGCCGTGACAAGTTCATCAGATGTTACAGTTACACTTGAAAATCAGTTTAATGTTCAGTCTCCTCTCCTTGCTGGTTGTTCTGACACATCACAATCTTTACTGCTTTGCCACAGGTGTCATTAACAGGCGCCTGGCCTCATGCGTGAGTTTGTAATAATAGCCTATTTTAAAGCACTTTGAATATATATATATATATCATTAAATGCGAAGATTAGTCGACTAATGGCCCTAAATGTCGACTGTTGGTCAACCACGAAAATCTTTGGTCAAGGGCAGCCCTAGTCATTAGTTTTCTAATTTGCGTAATACCACCCCTACCTGAGAGTGCTGGTGCTGGTAGAAGGGGCGGGGTGAGCTGTGGCTCATTTGCATTTAAAGGGACAGGCACTGAAACCAGCCGTTCTGAACAGGGCTGTTTTGAGCAGATGTAAAGAGCTATGATGTTTGATCCTTGGGGTATTTTGACTAAAGCATGTCACTGACATGTCTTTAAGACACCTGGAAACTATTCTGATTTGTGGAAAAGGGGCATAATATGTCTCCTTTAAGAATGAAATGAGGTTTGTTTTCTTGTTGATAAACTGGTCGAATTCTATTATATTTTATGATGGATTAGAAAACCATTAAGGCTTTTCAGGGCTTAGATGCATACTTTCTCCCTGGTTTCATTACCTACTGGTTCAAGCATTCTGTGTGAGAACATAGAACTGTTTTATTACAGGCTGAGTATTGCTGTCTTAATTCTTAAGATTTCATTAGTGAAAAAAGCCAAAAACAGCTCATTTTAATTATATCCCACTGATGGTGGTGAGTGGTGAGGTCTGTGTTTCTCTATCTTTCTATCTGTTTCGCAGCCTGTTTCCTGCGTGATGCTGAACACCAATATCCGTTCCACTGCTGCCGATTACATTTAAGCTTTTTCAGCTGCTATTTTTGTTCCGCTCGCCCTTTGTTTTGCTCCTTCATTGTGCTTCATTGATATATTTTATTTTTGTGGCATAGAGGACTAAAAGCCTGCTTATCCTCTTATCAGAAAGGTGTTAAAAGGTGATACGACAAGAGATCACAATATCTGATTCTGTCCAAAGCCTTGCATTCAGTTTGTACATTTGTCCATTTATCCAGGTTCACTGTCAAGATCAAAGAAAAAATAGATGATAGTACTCAATCCAGATCATATGGTATTTTAAAAATCTAATGATTTTATTTCTAAGGATTTATTTTACATTCAAATATTTACTAGTGTCAGTTATTTTCTGGAGGAAAGAGAACTTCTTTGTTCTGCTTTTCTTTCCCCACTTAACGAAGCCCCACTGGAAGAATTAAATCTTGGAGGAGGAAAATCTTGTTAGGTTCCAGTGTTATGCAGGTTGTCAGGAGGGCCGACATGTCTAGTGCTGAGCCTGTTCACCCTGCAGGATAATCTGATCAACTGTCAGGCTGAGGGGGAAACACCAGGACTAATGTTTGTTCAGACTCCAGTTCAGCGACACTCTGAAGATCAATGAAGGCTCGACTTTATTTGTTTTCACTGATCCTTACAGTCGGTTGATACATGCGGGCAGAGACGACCAGAAATACAAAAGGAGAGCTCTCGACAACAGTTACTGAGAATCTAAATCAAAGAGAGTCTAAGATAAATGCGAATAGTGTTCAGTCTAGTTCTGGAAACCGCTGGAAACATTGTAAACTCAATGTTTGGACTACAGGTGCTTCATTTAAGGCTTTAAATTCAAACTGAGCTGCTCTTCAGCATGTGTTTTATAGAGTCCAGCTTTCCAAATGAAACATTCACTTTCAGAAGACTGAACCTTAGAGAGTAGAGACTGTGCTGACAAATTTAGTTATGAAAGTTTTGTCTGCTGGCTACTCGAAACAAGATGCAGAGCTGAGGCTTAGAGAGGTCCAACACCACAGGGACAGCTAATACAGGATAAATACAAAAAGTTGGTCTTCTGCAGGGGCTCTAACCATACACATCATGGTAAATGGCCTATGTAAATACCTTAAACCACAGTTAACACTGAAAACAGAGGAGACAGAGACTAAACTTTGCCAGTACTATCTGCTCGTCAAGCTCCTAGGCTTATTTCCAACTTCTGCCCAAGCCTAAACACACAAGGAGTAATGGCTGCCATGTGTGTACAGAGATAGCACCCAGCCAATCCACAGACCCAGGCTTGAGTGTGTGTTGATGTGTGAGACAGAGAGAAAGAGACAGAGAGTGCGAGCAAGAGAGAGAGAGAGAGAGAGAGAGAGAGTGAGAATATTATTTAAGTAATTATATGTTGCGCAATGAGAAAATGCAAAACAGCTTTTGACTTGTCACTGAAAGCAGAATTTTCCATCGACGTGTTTGTCCTTTTAAGAAAAGTAAAAATATGACTTTGTGTGTCCGAGTCTGGCACCAGTATCACAAACCTGTACTGTGTTGTGTGTGTGTGCAGCAGCAGTATCTTGGCTTGGGCTGGAACGCTGGAATTTCCTCCAGCTCTGCCGCCAGGGCAAGATGGCTACCATATGCCAGCTATTCACACACACCACACGCGCACACACACACACACACACAGTTGAATGAAGACCACAACCGAGCTAGCATACAAGTTTGTAACACTGAAGCCAACCTCACATATAAACAAACACTCACTGAAATGCATAACGGAGTGAAAGCTGAACTAAAACACACACACACACACACACACACCAGAAGAACGCACAAAATTCTACATCTTTTACTCCAGCACTTGTCTGATGACAAAGCAAAGTGAGAAGAGCTGTAACAGTGAGTCAGTAACTGATCATCTGATCACCTGGAACGAACCTTATTTTCCATTATTATTATTTTTCATTAGTAATCATCTCATTTGTTTGCTGTCTTCTTTTGCTGCTGCTTTCTTTTTTTTTGTGGTGTAAACAGAAAATTTGATCCAACACAAACATTAGTCATTTAAAGTAGTCGTGTGCTAAGGAAAGGTTAGAAAAGTGTTTCACTCCTTTCTCACATTTCTAAGACTAGAACACAGATGACTGCAGGGGAAACTTTATTTTGTAGGTGTCATTAGAAAGAAAAAAAATGGTTGGAAATTAAATTAGCAGAAAACCAACCTCACACAGAAATCCATCTGGCAAAACCACAGTTTTGGCACAGAAATAAGGAAGTACTGAAATCCAAACAGCTTTTAATAACCAGCGATAATCCAAAGTTTAGAGGAAGCAGGGTGTTCAAAGTCAAGCCTGATGTTGAGACATCACTTCTTTTCTCTGTGGTAGTCTCCCTGTGTGAGCATCTGGTGACTTATTACATTGTGCTGGGAGATCAGTAATGAGGGAGGGGGAGACTAAAAGTGTGAAATACAACCCTCCTATGTATGTACGTTACACAGCTTTGGAGGGACGTGTAAAATAAAACACTGCATGCTGGCAGACAGTGCCACGGTAAACAGCGCCATGTGCTTACACAAGCCACAGCCAGAGTCTGAATCTGTGTTCTGTATACAGACTGACAGAGGATCTGGTCCACAGATAACCAAAGAGGAGCTGGAACTGTATATCTGTATCATTGTTACCTGCTACTGTATTAAATGGTTGATCTATACTAGGGATGTAACGATGTGGAAAATTTGGCATCTCGATTATAGTGACCGATAATCACGGTTATCGATATAATCACGATATTCATAAGTGCAACACAGCTTATCTATCAGGAAACGTTCCTTCAGTCTAAGTTTAAATGAACACTTAGACGTCAACAAATTGAAAACATCACAATAAAACATTAACAATACAATTTCTTGAGCTAAACATACAGACATGTAACCAGCCTTTAATATGGACTCATGTTCTTAGCTCGTCATTATAAATAACCTTAATCTCTGTACGTTTTTTCAAGTGTTCACCTCAACTAGCGATCATATTAAATGAACATGTTTACATTATGTCAGGTTGCCTTACACTGTGTGGGCTCGGCTCAGTGGACCTGAGCAGACCGGGTGCTGGCTGAATTCTGACAACACTGCGCATCAGTAATAAAGATCACAAGCGGAGTATGCTGTATGCTGCGAAATGCAAGTGAAATTAAATACAAGAAGTTTCGATTTTAAAAAAAAGCAGCCTTGAAACAAAACGGACTGGCAGCAGCTTTCTTCCTGCGTGCTCTGCAGATAGGACGATTCCATCTAGAGTCCTTCGTTACAAGCTAGACATGCGCGCTGTGCCTGCATCAGGAGACTTTGGGTGAGGCTGTTATTATCATCCCAATAATTATCCACTGAGATAATGCAACAAATTTACACAAACAAATGGTTTTGCTCCCGTGTAAAAAATTCTTACCGAGATTAACTGTAATACCGGTAACCGTCACATCCCTAATCTATACTAAGCCTAAAGTGTGTTTCTATGCAAAGAACCCAACATTAAGCATAGCTCAAAGGACAAACTCAAAACAGGACTCATGTTCAGGTTTTAATACAAAAACAGCGTAGACAGAAGAAGTCTTAACCACCGGGACCGATGTCATTTCTCTGACCCAAAGAGGGTATTTTATGTTTTTCCAGTAGGTTGTCCAACTTCTCCTTTGCCTGGTAACCAGCTTCATAAACTCTGCATTGAAAATCGCTTATATAAGCCACATCATTTTGTTCCAACTTAGTGGCTCTCAAGCACTCCCGCAGGAGAGCCAGAGGATCGTGAAGAGAGTGGCCAAGCAGATGTTGTTCAGTGGAACCTCCCCGGTTGCCAGCGCGAGTCATGACAAACCCTCTTTTGAGGGCGTAACACTTCGCAAAAAAAAGACTCATGGTTCAGAAAGTGCCACAGTTTTAGGATCCAGCTCTGGGAACGAGACACTGCTTGACGAATGATGAATGGCTTACACCTCAACCCTCCCCACTGAGCACACAAATGCAACGTTGTGTAGAAGCAGGCTATTATTCTAAATGGAAAGAGTTTTGTTTTTTTTTTGCAACTCTGAATTCCTGGGGTTGTGAATGGTTGGAAAATCATGTCAATTTAGAAAACCATTATGGTGCTTTTTGTCTTTATTTTCCAGTGTTTTACATGATTTTTTTTAATGCTATGGTCTGTATTGTGTAAAGAATACATGCACATTCGTGTAACTGTGGTTAGACCTTCAGTTTTGCAGAGGCTGATATTGTCACAGTGTACTATTGTGCAACTCCCCTGAGCGACTTCAGGCAGTCGTATACTTTATGAGAAGGGCTTGTCGGACCAAATTGTTTCTGAAACCCTCTCACACTTTTCGTATATCAGACTGCGGTGCTGCTGACAATCCAACATTCACACCCACTTCACGCTGTGAATGGCCTGCTGCAGAGGTCAGGAAGGAGTTTGAACTTGTTTCCCTTTTCCTATGTGTTACACACAACTATTTTTGGTACTAAATGCAACAGTTTCTGGAGACTGTCTGAAAACGTGTATCATTATCCCCTCATTTAAAAATGATACTGCGCTTTACAGCACTATAATTTCCTGGGAATCCATACAGCCTCCAGATAGCAGACTCAGATATGTGAGGCTCTTCCAGCTCTGGTTCCTCACTGGCGTTCACCATATATATTTTTGCTTTGCTAAGTGAACAAGCGTGGTGTGGTTGACAGTAAACAGCAACACCTTGTCCTCTATGAAAAAAGACTAAGGTGCAGTCACTTAGAAATGGGAATGTTAACCCAACCAGCTGTAGAGAAAACTCTGGTGACTTTTGTTTACAAGCTCTGGTTTTCCTGTTAACGTGGAGTCGACCTAAATGAACCGAGAACCAAAAGGTGACAAAGGAAACTTTTCCCCAAACAAAATCAAATGTAGATGTGATCTCACTTCTCAACATGTTTGGCTGTGTTTAACTATGCTTAACTGTCTGGACTAAATTCAAGTGGAGTCAGCTGGCAGTACCAGAATATTACCGTAAACCGCAGCACTTTATAACTGCGGTCTGGAAAATTCCATAGCGATAGTGTCCTGGTTGAGACTCCCAGTCATCTGTGTGCTGGCCTAAACATCTGTCAATGAATCCACCGCTGAGCTCTGAAGGATCCCACAGCCTGCCACTGATGCGTTTGTGAATGTTCTTGCATCGTGAGACTAATTGATACCGTTTGCTTCTTCAACACCTGAAATGTAGCAGCGCAGTTTGAGTCAGCGCTGCTAGTAGCCAGAGAGGGATGATCCATGGTCCAGCAAACATCTGCTATGTATGAGCCAATGACAAGCACGACAAACATACACCCACCTACCCACCCACATCTGCTCCCTGTTATCCAACAAGGCTTTACACACACACACACAGACGTAGCCACAGGCGCATACGCTGATATACACACACACAAATCTGTGTGATCAATTACTACTCTTGCACAGGCAGGCCATCACCGGACACAGAGACTGAAAG
>OMNW01032360.1:9238-30559 GCA_900303245.1 Selene dorsalis
ATGAAACACTGACCGATATCAACACTGTTTGCTGTTGCCTAAGCAACTGGTCAGTTACTACAGACTGTGTGTCCCACCTGTGGCTGCGTGGCAGGCTGGGGAAGGCCAGTGTGCTGAGACCCACGGGACACTGAGGCCGAGACGCGTTGAGCTCCTGGCGGAGTGCTTCCAGGTGACGCAGGGTGGGAGCTCGCATCAGCCCCTCCCCCGTACGCCACAGCAGGGTTGCACCACACAGGTCAACCAGCGAACCGTCCCGTAGCGCGCTGCTCTCTCCCTCCGCCTGGAAAAGTTCGCATATACACAGACACGGACAGGAATTTACCACCAAACCATGAATGAAGAATCCAACTCTCAAAGAGCAGCGCGTGGACGTGGGATCAAAACAAGCCGTGACTCACTAGTTTGCCCCGGCTGGGTCCAGAGCGTGTTTCCCGCAAGGCGTAGACATCACCACATACGGAGATCTCCCTCCACAGCCCCTGCTTGGGGTCCTCGGGAAACCCCTCCGGGTGCATCACCAGCACCCCGTTGGTGGTCAGGCCGTCCATGTGTCCATCAGGGTTCTTCCATTTCGTTGCTTTTTCCTGTGCAGCACAGACACAGGGATATATAAATCACCCATGATCATACTGTTGTTTTACCTGAAGAACAACACAGAAACACCACTGACAAAGCTTTAAACACCGGCATTCAATCAGTATTTTAAACTACAGAATCCAAAAACAGAACTCGTATTAGAGACCTTTGTTGGCTGGATCCTCGGTTTACTCACCCCGAGGAAGATATTTTTGGAGGAGTCAAAGCCTGCGGCATAAATGCGTGCAGTGTAGGGTGGGTTACGTTCACACACGACTCTACAGGCAAAACGTGAGATGGTGCTGGGGGCGATGGACGGGTCCTCGCCCTCCTTCCCCCCCCCGGAGGTGTCTGTCACCACAAAGTCAATGGGACTTTCTGTGGAGCGTCCGATCTGCAGACAGACAAACACAAACACTTTCTGGATGCCAATGCTCAAAACAAAAACTTAGAAATGTGATATTCAGAATCTATATTTGGTGTTCACTGTATGTTTGGACTGTTATAATTTCAGACATGATGATAAATACAATGAGTATGCGATGTTATTGTAAGAGCAAAACTCAGTGTAAAAATAGACTGTCTTAGAGGTTTTCCACACAAGCCTCAATCATAATACTTGATACTTGTGAACCAAAATAATCTACTGAGAGCAGAAATTCCTTTGATGACATTACGTAACAGCATATTTTAGGACGCTCGCTCGTGACCTGAAATGTGTATTCTGTTTGCTGTAAAACCCACCGTTACCTATGCAGAGCTCGATTTTCTTAGCGTGTTACCTGGAACATGTCTGTGTTGTTGTCATGGCAATACTCCACCACCACCGTCTGGTTGCGGGACAGAGTGAAGGAAATGCTGTGCTGCCCCCTGCTGTGTACAGCCTGCAACAACAAAAGGCAACAAGGAAGTTGAGTTGATGCTCATCTTCTGGAACAGTCTGTCATTTCCTAGACGACCCAGACTGAAAACAGTGTTGCTGAAAGGAAATGGCCGGATGGGGATAAGGATTTAAATTTTATGTTTTTCCCCATCACGTGTCAGTCACCGTTTGCGCAGGCAGACCCACGCACACAGGCCACAAACAGCCCGACTACGTGCTTAGTCATCCTTCCTCTGTCCCATTTGTGAAAGACAACAGGGAGTTCACAGGAAGGAAACTAATGTAACACAGTGATAAAAACATAAGTGAAGGCAAACATGTGCGCACACACACACGTACCTTGCTGTCCTGCGGTGTGTTGAGGATGTGCACTGTGCTGGGCTTGACACCGTTGGCCTTGGCCCTTCGGTACAAAGCGAAGCGGCTCTTTCTGCGCCCCCGGTCTCCACTTGGAAGAGAGCCATTGTACCTGGACAAAGACAAACAAGAACACGGAAATAAGGTCATTATTCCAAAACTGAGTGCCAGTCAGTTACAACAGCATGCATTCAGTTCATCCTGCTTCACCGAGAAGGCCTAATGGGGGATGAACACTGATATTGTTTGAACACCGCATTTATAATCTGTCACACGTTGGAAAACCGAAGCTATAAATAAAAGAGCGCTGGTGCTGAAAGTATGTCCTCATAACTCATAACAATTTAAGCACAAGCTTTAATTCATTTTGTACATCTGTACAGTTATATATCGCAGACTGAAATGAATCAAGGCGGCACACCACCACCACCACTCGTGACCCACATTAAAGTACTGAACTTGAACGAACAGGACAAATATCACTTGATCTCCCTCACTCAGCCTGTACTTGAGGCTCGTGCACGCAGCGGAGGAGCTCGCTCGTCCTCTAACCTCTCTACACGGTGAAAAGCCTTTTCAGAATACCGTTAACCATACAACATTGACACTGTTCCGGTTAGGATCCTGAATACTGGCTCAAAGGTTTGTGCTCTTTAAGAGAAGCAGACATGAAAATCTAGATTGGTCTCGTGAAGGTGATTAATAATATATTCTCAACCTGCAGTCGTTTATGATTCACCATCAATCTTAGAAGATGATGAACCTCTCTCCGGAGTTGGTGCCCACCAAAATCCAGAAACAGTCCCTCATATTTTCGAGGCCATGTCGAACATCATTTTCACACTCCGGGTTCACACAGAAGGCAGTATTCTGGTTTTAAGCTTTTGACTAATCAGGAGGGCATGGTCTTTATTAAAACTATTCAGAGGATACCCAGCGGGCAGGAAGACTCTGAGAGGGACAATAACTCTGCTTTTACTGGCCTTCAAACCGGATCAGATCACAGAGCATCTGGTTTGGCTCTGTTGTGATCTGTGTCACAGTCTAACAGAGTGGGTGGATAAACCGCTGCCTCTCTGACTGTGTTTGTGCACTGGAGCTCTGAATCTGTGATTGATTCATCAAACAGCAAATCAATCTCCAACACTTTTTAAGTGATGAGTTCATTTGTAGAATGAAAAATGCCAATAATCTGCTGCTCATGGCTCTCTGAATGCACAACTGTCTTATCTTTTTCTTAACTTGTTCATTTTATATCAACACAAATCAGATACTTTGAGCTGGTTTGCTGTTGGTCATAATCAACTGGAATCCACTGGAATTGTTCGTCTGAATTGAAGCTGAAATGATGAGTCTATTCATCAATTAGTGAAAATTTCTCCTCCTATTATGATCACATCGTGATGGCTTCTGGGTTTTGGATTATTGGTTGGACAAAACATTTTATTCTGAACATACATCAGCTTCGCTATTGTAAACTACTTCAAACTACAGGTTTGATAAAGGTTTGTTCATTTTAAGTGTGATATCACAGTGTCTCAATACACACACGCGCTAATCAGACGCCTTTCACACTGACATCAACTTGGAGATTAGCCAAACAAACAACCAATCAAACACATCTATGGAGAGGTACAATATGAGGCCAACAACAACATACTGCAACTTCACAAACAGCAGTTCACATTTTTTCACAACTCTTTTGTTTTGCCCTTCATCTGGTGTTTTATATCGACTGAAGCTGGACTGAAGCCCAACACACCGCCTCTTATCCACTCTTAGTGTGCAGCTTTCAAGAGCTGCAATGAATCAGAAAAATAATAAGCAGGTTAGGGAACAATGAAAATGATTGTTAGTTGCAGCCCTAAAAATATCTAATTAAAATTTGAAAAGAAAAAAAAACTAATCCAATAAGACACTAATTAAGTCAGGAAATCCAGTGAGGTTTCAATCTGTCTAACCTGACTAAGTGGAAAAACATGTACAGATATCTACCTGTCATATGTTAACATGAAGCACCTTTTTATTTTAGCCTTGGCAGTTCATTTTAGTTTGGTAAAGACCTGCAAACTGTTTTGGTGGTTAAACTTGCAAGTGGATCTTTTTGACACTATGTAATTTAAATGAAACTCAGGGTCAAAATTCATCTGATATGGGCGACAGCAGTCTGCAGGGTGATGGTGAGAGGGCTGGGCAAGTAACCATGAAAACCTTCAAACGGGCCACAGTTACTTGTGATAAATTTAAATGCGGAGTCCAATCAAAGAAGATGGCTCCCTCCCTCCTCAGCCCTGCCCGTCTCTTCAAACTCAATGTGCTGGGTCAGGAAAAGAAGACATATGGGGACAGCGTACTGAGGGGGTCTGGTTAAAAAGTAGAAGATGTGAAATGGGAGCAAAGATGAGAAGAAGACAAAATCAGCTTAGAGAGAGAAAAGGTGGCGAGTGCCTTGACAGAAATATGGACAGAAAAGCAGTCAGAAGCTATAATGACTATGAGACAGAAAACTAAAGCTTAATGGATGAAATGAGGCAACGGGCAAGAGGAGGAGAGGAGATGAGGAGGTGGAGAGAAAGGGCAGAGATGCAGCGCAAAGCAGGGTCGAGGGGGGAAAGGCCGATGGAAGAGTGGCCTTCATCACGCATGTGTGTGCATCGTAAAGCACAATATGAAATATTCACTCATTCTGCCCCTCGACACAGAGTTTATTTTCGTTGAAGGCAAGTCACCGAGGAGGGCTGCTTCTGTGAAAGCGAGCACTCAGCAAAACACTGTGAGGCTGGCAGTGAAGGGACCCGGTGCGAGAGGGAGGAATGCGACAGAGACGGAGTCAAGAGGGGTTACGGGTGAGATGGAGAGGTGTGGGAGAGATAAACAGTGAGGACAAGAGGGTGTTTGCATAGTGATGGGAGCGGGTTATGGGGTGGGGGTGAGTTGAGTAACGCTGGGATACTGGATGGGGCAGCTCTGTACATGGTGTCCAGGCTAACTAAGGTAATGAGCAATGGCAGGCAGCCACTGCAAAGATCACATGGCCTGCAGTGAAGCAAGCATCGATCACACGGGGCACGTCATCATCGAGGCTGGTGGATGTGAAGTCAAACCACACTCGCATAAAACAAACCAGAGAAATATGATATCTGACAGGAAGTGGTAGAAAGAGCATCCTGTTCTGTCACTCACCTGCTGTCATGTTTGGGGACAGCTCAGGTGACCATAGTAAATCCTACTGATCCAGATATGACATGTCATGAAGTGTCTGATTGTGACACTTAGTAACATACTTTAAATTATGTTACATGATAAGAATGCTAGCACAATCAGAAGATCTTCATTTATCGCAACATCATTTTTCCCAGTATCACTCAGTCTTTGCTGAAAACCATACAGGGGAACCTTTATTAGCCCCCAAGCCTCTGACCACAAGTCTCATAGAGCAAGATCAAACCAAACCAAACCAAACCCAACTAAACCCACCCAAACCAAACCAAACCTCATCATCACTCAATACAGTTTAAAAGTGAGCCAATACAAGTGCACTTTCTACCCTCAGAGAAGCACATTAAGCACTAAGGCTTGCACCACAGAGCCATAACGCCTGTGTATAAAGTTGCATGGCCTTTAACCCAAAATTGGCATTAAATTGTCATTTCCTTATTCTCCTCTGAGGATGTAAAGGGCTGCTCTGTTCAAAGAGTCAGATGAGGAGGAGGACGACTAATCAGTATTCTGATACAGGCGGGCTACAGCCTCCTCACTCCATGTTCAGCCAGAGGGGAAGCGATAGGCCATTAGGTCAGTTATCTTTGGCATACACAGGAAGCTCTGCAGGGCAGGAGGGAGGCCTGTGTAAGCCTGGATATGACTGTGTGCATGTGTCTGTATGTGTGTGTGTGGTGGCATTTCTGGTCCCTGCAGACTGTGCACAGTGTGAAGCAGCACGGGTGGAAACGCTGTGGAAGCCGGTGGCTGTCATCAGCACATCCTGCCTACTGTGTGCTTGTGTATGGTGATGTAGAGGGGCTCTCCTCCTCTTCCTCCTCCTCCTCCTCCTCCTCAGCATGGCTGGTCTTCTGGATGCGACGTTTTATTAATTAGTAATAACAATCGGAAGAGGCTCTCTGACGAAACAATATGAGCAAAATGCATACACCTTTCAGACCATGATATCACCCCCAGACCTACTTTTAACAGATCCAGCATAGTATGACATCATTGGGATTTTCAGCCAGAGCACCCCCCTCCTCCTCCTCCTCCTACTCCTCCATCACTACAACCATTGATGAAAAAGCAGCTACATTGGTAACAGCCTCATGTACTACGGCTAAAGATGATGTTGCACCTATTACACTCAAACGCCCCACACACGATACCAGAGACAATACGCTAGTTTACGTAGTTTGGGAGAATCTGCTTTCCTCTGGATGGTAAAGTTAGTTTTTGACATTAACACACAGTCATACACAATGTGCAGTAAAAGAAACGAGCCGAACGTGTTACAATCATACATTTTCTGTCCGAAAAACGACCACGAGAGCGATTTATGTGATATTTGAGCGGTGGATTAAACCCCAACTCACACGTCATCTGATGTTTTATTGTACTGATGCTGCCGCTATTTAACGTTAATTCGCCGCTGGAGCGGTCCTCCATCCCACACAATGTTACTATAAGCTTTAGCTTTGAATAGACTTACCCCAAAATGACCAATTCGCCGTATTTTACCGGGTCTTTAACGGGCACATCATCATCTCCGTCTTTTTTCGGTGAATTCATCAGACTGGACTGCTCCAGGAGAAAAAAGAACCGCGTCCAGTGGCGATAGTGGTGAGATAAAACAATGCTAACACACTCGAAACTGTCGGGAAGTGGTTCGGGTTGTTGTCTATCAAAGTTTGGGCATAGTTCGGCAAAGTTTTTCCAGACTTCTTGTTGCCTGTTTTATTGTTTTAATCCCGTGAAGGAGCATCTTTTCATGGCTTTCCTGCCAGTGTGTAGCTAGTTAGTATCACGACAAATCTGTTCTCTAGCATAGGATACAACAACGGCTAACGGCAGGGAGTGGAACGTACCATATTTCAAAGGGGTGTTCGGTCGAAACACATCTTAAATTATTGGTAAAATTGGCTTTCTAATGATCAACATATTTGTGTTTTTATATTTAAGGTAAAGTACGCCACAAGAGATTAGAAGAAAAAAATTGCACGTTCAAAATCCAATATATACATGTATTTTTGTAGGAACACCCCTATTGAACAGGAAATGAACGCAGCCTTGATGAGACGCTGGCTCCCACTGATAGAATAAAAATGAGGGATTTCGAAATCCAGAGGAAGTGCCCACATCCTCTGGCACGTAGAGGCGTCCCGATACATTTAAAGTAATAGGAAAGGCTGTTCGGTTTTATATGTAGGAATAATACAGCTCTGATCTCGTGGGTGATTATGAAGTCTGACGTAATGAGATGCTCCGGGGGTGTGGTGTAGCTGGGATGTGGGTCACCATTGCGCCCCAGACGAGACACCCTCTTTTCGTGTTGTCTGCATTTCAGCATTTCATGTGGGAGTTGGGAGACAGATATAGGCCGACTGGAGCCCACACTTCATCACTTCATCAGTATCACCCACCACCACCACCACCACCACCTCTCTCTCTCCCTCTCACACACACACACACACACACACACACACACACACACACACACACACACACAGAAAGGGACAGGAGAGTAGTACACTGACTCACTATGCTGACCACATGAGGGCAGTGCACCTCAGCTGCAAAGCACAACTTTCCAGTTTTATGAAATTAGAGAAGTGAAACAATTTACTAACGTCTGTCTCAAAACATCACAGTAATCCATTCACACTCACATAGTGGACCAGAGTCTGCACAGGTCACGTACTTGTCACAGTTTTCTCCTACATCCTGGTTGCTGTTCATTGCTATTTGATGAGACAGAAAGCAAAACCTTTGCTGCAGACTTTTTGGACTGAACCCAGATCTGGGGTGTCAGTAACAGAATCTGTTCAGTCTCCACAGTGGCATGGCAGCACCTTCATCTGGAACAGTAGCCTACTTTTTGTTCTGCTGTGGTGGTGTAACATGTAGTGGCTTGCGCAGAGGCGCCATGCATTAGTCTGCATGACTTTGCAGTGTGTGGTTGTAGTTGTACCTTGCTATCAGATATGTCAGAGTCATCTCAAACATTTGCTTGTGCAAATTTGCAGATATAATTACAACTTCAAAATGGAAAATGGCCGTGCCCTTGCTCACTTACTAGTCAAGGAGCTGTACCTACAAGACTATACAAGACTATAAACCAAAAAACAACTACACCCTCCTTGTATGAGGTCATACTGACCACCTCATGCAGGTAGACAGCAGTGTACAAGTTTCAGTTTAACCTACAACATATAGTAGATTTCTTCTGAGTTACTAGAAACTGGACAGACCAGATGTGTGTGTGTGTGTGTGTGTGTGTGTGTGTGTTTCTTTCTTTCCCACTCAGGGATTAAGGTCACACCCTCCTCCCTCCCTCGCTCCTTCCCTCCCTCCCTCTCTCTTTCTCTTTCTCTCTGTCTCCCCTCTTTCCATCCCTCCCTCCCTCCTATTTCCTCTCCTTCCCCTCTGTCTCTCTGGCTGTCCCTATCTTTGTTTGGCTGAGTTTCTGCATTAAACTAGAAAATACGTTTGGCCTCCGTCATGCAGAATGAATCCACTCAATTTACATAGTTTATCACTATGATAATCAATCAGGATCCAGTTTTGACTGTGGAGATTACTTGTCTCAACTAACCAGCAATATTTAAAGCACAAAAATCCAGTTAGTGCCAGATAATCAAGTCCATCTGAGGTTATACAATTATTGATTATATAATGCTGCATTAATCCTCAGAAAGGAATTTCAGTTTCAGCCATAGAACAGAGGGAGGGTTTCATGAACTCATATGTGGACCCTTATCAAAACAGATGCTCATTGTCATAGAGTTAAACAGGACGCTGTTAATAAACCACCTCAGTGCTCATCACACCACAGACACAAATGGGTAAAGAGCCTTGATACTCACTTTCTGTGATGTCAAGTTCTGTTGCAGACATTATCTCAATGCTGAAGCAATCATTTAAAAAAAAAGTATGTGGTTAATCAAAAAAAAAAAAAACATTGACATGACAGTTTTGAATGACAGACACTTTGTTGTAATGATGACCTCACCAGATAGACAAATTTATCTCTGCTGGCTTGCACAGCGAGCTGTTGCTGCCCTACCTTCGCAAGTAGCTGCTGCACAGTCATTCTTGCCCTCACCATTCACAAATTGGTGACTTTATGTTTTTCACAGTAGGTCAACATCCATTTATGGTAGCTTACTGTGATATCTATGTCACTGGCATGAATACAAGGGAACCAAGCAGCCACATCGCAAAGGAATTTGTTTGCCTGTCTGTAGCCACAGAGAGTAGTAGCAAATAAATGTGTTGCATTAGAGGAGTTATCTACAAACCATATTTGGTGTGCAAATCACAGATCAGACTGTATACCTAATTGTGCACATGTGGAATGCATTATCCCTGCTATCATTATGCAGCTTTTGTCAGTCATGCAAAACATAGGAAAAGAGGGGTGGTCACCCATCACTGAGAGGTGGATGTTCATGCAGAACATACACAAATAAGGACCTTTTTGGAGCAACTCAAGTCTTGTAAGTTTGAAATATATCAGTGGATTTCCTCGTATAAATATATACAGTATAGTCTATGTACATGATGAATGTTTAGATATGTGTATTAAAAACTCATAAATGAATGGTGAGAGCCAGAAGAATAAATGACATTATTAGAAACATACAAGACAAACGGATATACCATGTCTACGTGTTTAATTACATGAACATATACCACATCACATCACTCACCACTTTTAGCTTCCCTTCATTGGCTTTCTGCTAGTCTTGGAATAGATTTAAAACTTTACTGATCACTATTAAAGCTTGTATTGGTCTGGTTCTAAGCTACATATCGGAACTGGTAACACCTTAAGACCGAGCTCCACATCCTTGGGTGGGGCTGTCCTGGTTGTTCCAAAGTTGAGGCTTAAATCTAAAGGTGAAGCTATCAGGGCCTCCCAGCTTTGGAACGACTTGGCCAAGGAGATAAGGTTGTGACACCTTTTAAGTCACTCCTTAAAAAACACTTTGCTTATCTCCTCGTTCTTTTTCCATTTTGTCATTGTGCTATCTTATAAAGTTTCTCACTTTCTTAATTTGTTTTAGTTCCCTAACATCCTCAGTATCTTTATATTGTTGTTATTCTGTTTTATGGCCCTCGTTTCTCCTCATTATCCTTATTTTATTCCTCACTCTTGTATATGTCTTATATTTTATAGATGTGTTTGTCTGTTTCTGTGGGGTTTTTTGTTGTTTTTTACCTCATTCTACTTTATGTTGTTTTAGTGCTTATACTCCTGCTTCTTATTTTTATATCCTTTATTTGTGTACATCATCTTACATCTTGCTGTGGTCCTTCTGGTCTCGTTTTATGTTATTTGGTTCTGAAATTTCCTGTGTTGCCTGTGTTGCTTTGGCTCTGAGTTTTATATCACTTTTGTTGGGTTCCTCTGCCATTGTTCTTATGCGTTTCTGCTTTTATACCAAAGCACTTTATAAAGCCTTGTTTTTTAAAGATGCTATATCAATAAAGGAAGTGGTGACATTTTGGTATTTCACATGCTGCGCACCATCAGACAGAATTCATCATAAATGTGATGTTTGGATTGTTCCTATGATGTCAGTGTATCTGTGACCTCCGCAGACTGGATTCAGCCGATGACGATGATGATGAGATGAGATATTTGGCAGAAAAATGGCTGGCAAGAAACAGGAGTCAAGACAGTAAATTCAGACCTCTCGGATGTGCAACAATCATCTGCTGCTCAGTCCTTGTCGATGTTGCCATAGAGACAAGAGCAAACAAAGACACGGTATTTCTGTCGTTTAGCAATCCTGTCTCTCCTGTTTGTAGTTAAAGCTTAGATGGGCGGATGAAGCTGAAGGATACACACACCAAACATTAATGAAAGTCATTTAACCATCATGGTACAAAGAACGGAGTCATAATATGAGCTCATACTGGATGTGAGCATTTCTGTGAGCGTGTTGCCAGGCTTGTATCAAAAAGGCTTACCTGCCCTACATGTGACGCACCAGTGCTCACATGCCTTCGGGGTATGTGTGTGTGTGTGTGTATGAGGCATCACACCCCTTATACTCATGACACTGCAGATGGCTCAGCATATTTCCATTCTCTACGGGCACTCCAACACAGCAGAGTCTACGAGGGATTCAGGCTCCCTACAGGGAAGACTAATTACATACACAAGCAGGCTTGTAGCAAAACACTGGAAATGACTGACAAGAGAGCGTGGCATCCGACTGTATGTGATGTACACAACAGCTTTAAACATAACGCATATACAGCTACTTATAATTGCATATGACTGAAGGAGAGAAGAAAAGATGGTATGGGATCGTGTGACAAACAGAAGACAAGGAAATCATCTGATGACCTTATAGAAATAACTGTTGAGCCACATTACAATTGGAGATGGACCAAATAAACTTCTGACAAGATTAACCTTTGTAGTCTGTCAGTTACACTTTATCTATTTCAGTATTTCAGTTTGAATTCACTGACAATTACGTTCCATCACAAGCTACAGCAGGGGGTGGGAGAAAACGGAGAAAAGACATAGCTTTGTTCCAGGGTGTGATATGAAACGCCACTTATAGATCGTGAGCTGAAACTATTGCTGTTGACACACTTGAAGCACCTGCCAACAACCTGCCATACATGTTCATGACTGGAACACACGCACACTCACACACACAGTTGCGGGTGTGAGCTGTTCTGAGTGCTTTGTACGAAAGCAGATGGTCAGACAGGTCATTAAAAAGAGTGGGTGGGGAGGCTGTGTGTGGTGGGTTATTTTTGGATTTAGTGTTGTGTGTTATTTAGGGATGAAAGTTGTAGTGGTGACTCTATTTTTGCATCTGTGTGGGTGGGAGGCTGCAGAGAGAGAGAGAGAGAGACATTTGGAATAATTGGCTGTTTGACAGACTCACACAGCAGACCTATTAATAATTACACAATGTGTGAATGACGACCTTTAACCTGGGTTCAACGAGGTTTATTACAACAGCTTTCAAAGTATGAGTAGTTGACTGTTTTATCACTGCTCTGAAGGACCTGAGAGATAAACTGTGAGTGTTGATTTCACTCCTCCTCCCTGTCTCATACTGAAGGCAGTTTCAAGATACTTTCTGCACCGTTTCTCAGTTTCACAGCAGAAAATCACTCCACGTAATTACAGCCACTACAACAGACGTATCATTTCCCCAAGAATAACAATAACCCTGTCTTAGCTGTTGCATCTTAGGCCCTGACAGGCAGCCTGTTGTACTCATTGCTACTACAGTGTTCTGTTAATCTTTTTTTTATCATTATTATTATCTCATTGTGCCCATCTGTTGCTGTGGAGTGCCATGTGTCACACAGGAAGGTTGCAGCATGTCACTTCCTGTCACAAACGAAAACACACCTTAGTATTTGCATCTTCGTCAGTAAAACAAAAGTTTTTATGCAGATAAATGATAATAATAATTTAGCATCCTCTTATGTATATTTCAGGCTGTTTATGGATTCAAGGATCAGGTAAGTGCATCAATAAAATTAAATTAAGATTAAAACCACTTCACAAAAATGACTGTGAGAATCTGTGTGAATAAAACCTCTATGCAAGCACAAGGCCTCTCCACCTGCTCTTATTTACATACTGAACAAAGATTCTGTGAAACTACGTTTTTTTTTCTACAGGATGTGAAAAAGCACTACTCTCAGTGTACAGGCTCCATTAATTACATCTGTGGGCCTGAATCACTGCTCCCCCAAATGCAAACACAGGCCTTGGGCTCCCTGTAATTATTAGCACATTGTCCGAGGTGGAGGGAAATGCAACGTGCGACAGAATCTGAAGAGCTTACAACTGCCTGGAAGCTGAATGTCACTCGGCATGCTGCTTTTACAACACTGTTTAAATGGGCCCCATGACAACCGAGACACTGACACTGTCTGAGCTGCAGCTCCAGCCCCTCCACCCAGTCCTAAAGTCCCTTTGTGTGTCACAATGGTGGATGTTGCTGACAGGAAACGCCTGTAAACACAGACACAGCAGCTCATTCAGTCAAAACACACAGGTTTTTGAAGAGATGCTGCAGAGACAGAACAGCTCCTCAAGGGTGACTCTTATCCTTGATGAGCTGAATTGATCATAGGTGGATAAAGATCAGCCAGAGACGTGTGTGCCCAGTGATTTTTTTTTTTTTTTGGTCTCATTGCCATGGCAATAGGAGGATGCACGGTCCTATATGTGAACCCTCAGTGCCTTTAAATCTACACTGAAGACTTTCATGTTCGCTGATGCCTTTAACTAACTGCACTGTAATAATATTCTGTTATTTTATATGTTTTACTTCTTTTATACCTGTTTTAATTCTTTCTGTTCTTAAACACTGTTGCTTTTATGTTCTCTTTTTCCTAATATGTACTGTAAAGCACTTTGAGTTGCCTTGTTGCGGAAATGTGCTATACAAATAAACTTGCTATTGCTATTGCTATTGCTATAGGTTTAAAAGAAAAACCCAAGAGATGTTGGACAAATGAACAAAACAAATGACTGTAAAGTGACTGACAAGAGTTTCCAAAATCAGATTTACATGTGATGAACAGTAGATTGTGTGATTATTACACAATGAGATTTCACAACAGAAATGTTTAAAGATAAGCCAACAGTTGATAAACACGGGGTTTTCCGAGACTTCAGGTCAAGATTTTTAATCAGTCTTATCTATGAAATAGTCATGTAATGTGAAGAATAAATGCCAACACCTGCACACTAACAACAGCCATTACTGCAGACATACTGTAACTGAGGTCCTTCACTTCAGTAAAAGTAGTGGTATGTAAACAGAGTAAAATCAATCGAAATGTTATTTTCAAAGAACAGATTTAGATGTAGATGCAGATAGTGACTGACAGAGGTGTGATTATGACACTGGACCTCACTACATGACTGTTGATCGATGCGTTTGTGTGTCATAGACACAGTCACGGCTTTTAACTGCAGAGTTACAGTATCATTAACAGCAGATTTTCCTAGAAAGCACATGTTAGAGGTTTTACTGTCAAATTTGATAAGTACATGTGAGTTCATGAACTGACTCCTTCATGTTGAAATGCCCATTGTCTGCCTTTGATGGTTTCCTGGTTTGCTGAATGAAGAACTGAGACGAGATTAAAATCAAAGAGGAACACCGGAGTAAACAAATGACAGAGGAACTGCCAATGAGCTCTGTTTAAAAGTATTGTTTGAAACCACCCCCTTCAAAAGCGTACAATAGTCTAGTCCACCCCCACCCAGCAGAAATACAATGGCAGTGCTCAGGGCCGAAACAGAGCGAGAAAGAAAGCGAAGCAGGTCCGCTCCGGGCTTTCATTCAAATCCAACACTTCCGCAGCAGCAGCTTTCACTGGGCGACTGGTCACAGGAAACACAAGTGAATCACATCTAAACCCCTGATGTGACTGCTGATGGTGACGGTGATGCAGAGGAACCGAAACTAACATCCCACTGCATCAGCGTGGTGGCTGCAGCGTCACTTGACGAGCACCTTCAGAGCTGGATGAGAGCATGTGACATGTTTACGGACAGGAGTTGAAATTCTACCCGGTTACATTAACGAGACTACATAAACTCTCAGATCACGTCCTTGAAGTGAGGGCCACAGGTGAGCGTGGCAGCATTCGACACCAGCCAGTATGTGTAGAGCATGTGCAGCTGAGCGCAGTGACAGCTGTACAAAGGGCCTGTGACATGTGCAGCATGATTCAGTGGCTCAAAGTGCTGACGTAACATCAGGAGCCGTTTCAAACTGCTCTCTCTGCCTTTCCAGATTTCCTCTCCTTCATTCCCCCTGAGAAAAAGAAAAGCGCTCGTAGATTTCACTTTGGAATTTCCATATCCACAATGGAAAATCATAGGCAAACAAGATCATACTTGACACTGCAGAGCCACTGCCCTCAACTGTTCAAATAAAGTGGTTTCGATACAATGGTGCTCTCTGAAAATGCAGGAAATTCCTGTGACTGGTGCTGCTGATTCCAGAGAACCTGAGTCTGAGGTGACGACAGTTTCAGGAGAGATAATGGAGTCGGCCTGTCCCCCTGTCACATGTGTGGCACGGCTCTCAGCGCAGCAACAGGTCAAACTTCAAATCAACAGCCACAGAACAAACACCACACGGGCAAACAGAGCAAAAGGCAGAGATAGAGAGCCAGAGCCAGCATTCCTGCACTGAAATTCATGCACTGTGATTCCCAGGAAAACTCAGCTATAGTCACGTTAATATAAAAGCCGCTATAATGTGAGCTTTCCAGGAAACTTCCTCACTGGTGATCACGTTTCACCTGTGTGTGTTTATATGTTTAAGACACATCCCGACACTTGATGTAACCGTCTTTGTTCACCAACAGGCGACTCAACCCTAAACCGCTGATTTCCATGACAACGGTTGTCTTCTGTCAAGTGTTTCCTGACTTCACACAAGGCTGATGTCACTAACCACACTTCACACCCTCCTCTCTCGATGTGTGACCTTAAACACAGACGCACAGGCTCTCAGCCCCACACACACACATGCACAGCTCTATTTCATATGAGTCGGAGACCTGAGGAACTCAGTGCTACAGTAACCGAGTAAAAAAAGAAGGAGGAAGGAAAGGGTTGAAATGAAACGGTGGCCATTTCAGATCTGCGCCTCAGGCCAACATGCCAGCCGGCTCAGTCCTTTTCAGGAGGCGATGACCCTCACCGCACAAGTTACACAATCTTGAAGTAATACACTGGTCTAGTCAGGTTCTCAGGAACCCAGATTCATTTTGCTCATTGAACAAACCAGAATGTGAGTTTTTTTTTTTTCTCATCGGGCTGACTGTGATGACAGTAGAAACCTTGGCGTTTGAGAAATGTGTCATTTCCTGCTTATGAAAGTCTAGTTTTACTTCACTGTTGACAGCAGCCCCGTTTGAACAGACATGTGATGTGAAGTTACACATTACCAGGACAGATCCGAGTCTCTTGCATCTACCGTAAAGGTGAAGATTCAAGTTTGGACCAACTCCGCGTTTGCCTTTTAACGAGCCTGCGCTGTTTAAAAATGTTGAAAGTCGTCTGCAGCATCAGCAAGTGATACTTTAAGACCTGGCTGAAAAGCACAGTTTACCTGACAATCACTTCTCTGAAACCAGAGCTCTCATTACTTATTCACAGCCAGTGACTCACACACAAGAGCGCAGAAAGGAAACGGGCCGAGGCTCACTTCACTTCACAGTTAACTAGTCCTTTCAACCATCATAACGCCCCAACCTCTCACTTCCTCTTTTGTGAGCCAGGGTGAAATAATTCTGTACTCTTCTGGCGGTTGCAGCTGCTTATTGAAAAGGCGTCACTTCCGTACTGATCTGGATATATTTTTTTATTATTTCATTAGCAGAGCAAAAAGAGGGAAAAAAGGGAACAAAACTGAAACAGAGCAGACTCTATCAACTATTAACAGAAGGCTGCAGGACCTTGAGTATACAGGCAGGTGATGATGGATAAAAAAAAAAAAAAAAGAAAAACAAAAAGAGGAGGGTAGCAGTCACTGAAGCACCTACACTGGAGGCGGTGGGGGGTTGGGAATTTCGTAAACACTTGCCGGGGTCCAAAAGTCAGTCACAGAAAATCAAAATGTGCACAGCCAGCTAGTCGGTAATCCCCGCCCCCTCCCAAAGTGCAAACTCAGCGGATGAGAATACCTTCTGCCGTAGTAACTGTCTTGCTTGTGGGGCACCTGTAACCCCCCCTAAGGCAGCTGAAACTACAAATACTCAACAGTAATGGAAGCTCTGGGAGGAAAAAAAAAAAAGAGGCAATAATAAGTACTAATAGTATGACTGGTGGCAACAGGTTGAGACCCTGAAACAACAAAAAACATATATCCATATCACAGTGTGTGAATATCCAGCGTCCACATAGTGTCTTTTCGAACAAACCGCCACAGTAGACATTATGGATGTGATCACTGCACAGGAAATAACACGTTTCCTCATTCATCCCAGTACAATCAATTATGAAAACAGTTACTTTTTTTTTTTTCCAAGGTCCTAACATTATCCATAATACACATTCTTACACATTACAGAGGCAGTTAGAGCCATGAAAGTGATATGCTGATGCTAGGCGATGGTTTCTGGACATCTCCCATCCTTTGGATATGTAGCTGGGTCATGAGAAGACCAGAGTGAGAGCTAAGCAAGGGGTGAAACTAAAACGGTTTGTGTCCCTAAAAAAAAAAAGTCCCCTTCAAAAAGAAATGATACAAAATAAAGGAAAACAAAAGAATATGCAGTAAGAGCTCAAAAGCTTATTGTATATTTAAACAGAACTGATTATAAAGAATGTGAACCAAAGCAAACTAAAAGAAAAACAAGCAATTGTCTTTTGTTTAAATGAAATCTGGGGTTATAGTGAAGTCATCATTATCAAATAAGAAAAAATAAAACAAAATATAATTGCTACTCTCTTTGATATATACTCAGTAGAGAGGTTGTGGTATTAATTGCTTCAGATTGCATGTTTTTAAACTCATGTTTCCATTCTCAGCTACTTTTTCTGCCTCCAAGTGTCCAGGCTGGTGACGGGGGACAAACATTAAGATTTGTAATTTGAGGTAAGCCAGGTCAGGCCCTCGTAGAGTCCATCCCCTGTTGTTGCACACGAGGGCTGAACGTACCAATTCCTATCTCTGATCCGGGTCAGGCCCAGCTTCTCCTGGATCTCGTGGGGTTTCATGGCATCTGGGAGGTCTTGTTTGTTGGCGAAGATGAGGATGATGGCATCCCTCATCTCCCGGTCGTTGATGATCCTGTGGAGCTCCTGCCTGGCCTCGTCGATCCTGTCCCTGTCGGCACAGTCCACCACGAAAATGAGGCCCTGGGTGCCTGTGTAGTAATGTCTCCAAAGAGGCCTGATCTTATCCTGCCCCCCCACGTCCCACACATTGAACTTCACATTCTTATAGGTGACGGTCTCCACGTTGAACCCGACAGTGGGGATGGTGGTGACCGACTGTCCCAGCTTCAGCTTGTACAAGATGGTCGTTTTACCCGCAGCATCAAGTCCAAGCATCAATATTCTCATCTCCTTGTTGCCAAAGATCTTTGACAGCATCTTCCCCATCTTGTTTGCTGTGCATAAATACTCTGTTAGAAGAAGAAAATGTCGACGCCTCTTCTGAGAGTAAGGAGTTGTTTTCACTACAGCTGAGAAGTTACAGTTTCAGTGAGTGCTGGGGAGCCCTCCACGTGGGCTGACACAAGTGTCAATACTCAAAAGGCCGCGACTTTCAAGTGAGATCAGTTGGATTAACAGAGGTACAATTATCTGGACTGGGATGATGTGACCTGAGCTGAGCTGAGCTGAGCCGAGCACTCAGTGGGAGCAGTGCGCGTGGAGCCCTCGCGGAATTGGGTGGGGATATATTTTCATGATCCACTGCCCTCCGATGTGCGAAGACAAAATTACATCCCCCTCGTTTCAAACTAGCAGACTTTCTTCACTCCCCACATTTCCAGTCTTATTTCTCCTTCAGGATCCAGCTGCTGTAGCCTCCTACAAAAAGCCTTCTATATAAACCAGGCCCAGTCCGAGCCCGGGGTTCCCACTTCCTCCTTGGCAGCCGGCTGTCCACACTCACAGTTCGCCGATTCCAGTCGATGGATTTCACGGCTAAGTGTTTTTCTTGTAGAAACACGCCAGAATTTGAGCACCCCGGTCCGACTGCTCATCGGGACATCCAGAGGAAGAGCGCTCAAAAGGTCATTGATTCATCCGACTTTCTTCTTCTCTTCCCCCTGTGACACAGAGCGGTCCAGAGAAGGGAGGGGTGTTAGTACAGAGAACAACTTTGGATCCGAAAAAATATTCTCTCCGCGGACGCAGAGGCGGAACAGGACCACGGAACACACAGAGCGGGGTGTTTTACCTACGTCTGCGGCGATCGTCCCCCAGTCCCCGGGCCGTTTCTCCCCGCTCTTGCCGCCCTCTGTCTCTCTTCCTCCCTCTCTCTCTGCAGCCGTTCGGTCGAGCTGTGGCGGTGCTGTGTTACCGGAAAAGGTGCGGACCCAGATCAGCCGCCACTTCCTCTACACTGCTCACACACACTCCAGTGAGGCGTTCAAGGACTCATCATGAGCTCCGACATCTGAAACACAATGCATAGTAACCCAATTAACTTTATACTGTATTTTTTTTAAATCTATCTTTCTTTTATCTTATTTTTTTTCCCTAAAATAGTTAGTATTGTTAGGATGTAATAGTAAACAATAAAGAACAATCATATTCATTCATTCATTAGTGTAATTTTTCTTTGTTCAGTTTACATTTACACCAATTCATTTGGCTGTCACCAAGCACTAAATGCTACAGGCTTACTTACAGATTCCATGTCTTTGAGTTATTCCTGATTGCTCTCTCTGCACAGATACAGTGACTGTGTGTCAGGTTGTGGCTAATAGAAAAAAAGAAAGAAAAAGAAAGAACTTAATGTTTACAAAGTTTAAGTTTTATAAATTCATGGGCTAATATCAAAGCTGCTCGGACATGCAAGGTAGAAAGAGAGTATTGTAATAGTATAAAACTAAAAACTAAGAAATATTGTAAAGAATCTGTAAGGAGAATAGGACTACAGAATAACCACTATTGAAATGATAATGGTACTTTAACACCAAAGTGGAGGAGGGTTTCATTGCCTCTGTCAATGTCTGACCACACTCAACAATGATGTCAGGTGCACTGAGTCATCCTGGGATACACGTTTGCATCATTTTAACTGGCTAACTTGCTATTTAAAGATATGCAACAATGAAAAATTAAATAAGGCCCAACACACAGAACAGAAGAAGGAGCACATGACATCTAGTCAATAGTAATTCATCAGTTTAATGACATTTGAGATAGGAAACAAATATCACTCGTTAAGTGTACTCATTTTGTTTTTAACTTTGACTTTATCATTCAAAACTTAGGAACTATTTTTATTTTAGTTTTATACAAATGTATCAGTTTATTGATTCAATGTATTTAAACACTGTATGTCTCAAGTCCAGATTTCAATCAAAGCTGTATAGGAATCAAATGCATCCTTCATACAAATTACAAGAATTCCGACTTCCCATAAACACACCATACGCCATTTCGCATGCGCGCTGCACAAACAGCGAACTGCAGACCGGCCCATTAGCTACCGTTGACGCCATTTGAGCTTTCATTATGTATTTAATCACCTCTAGCATTACGTGTGTCACAGGAAACACACAAAGGCCTGTGCATATGAAGCAGATGAAGGGATTTAGGAGGATGAATGAGCTCAGGAGGGGGTTTACAGCCGGGTCTTTCCGACATGTCTGATCATTCATTCAAACGGTTCCCGTATGATCAGTCTGTGACGTGGAGGCTGTAACTGAGTAGGAAGTTTCATTGTAGGAAGCACACCCACTTATTAAAGCGAGCTAAAACATAATAAACATTAAATAACCTGCACTGTCATCATCTGAGAACCCCACTGTGTTGTGGTGGGAAGTTATGAGATTAAAGTTAGTACCAGTGGCCTTCTTTTTCAACTTCACAGTTAGAGTCTGTCCACTTTGTCGGGCTCAGAGCCATTTTAAAGTTATGCTTCTTGTTTTTAGGATCCTCTATATAAATGTAAATATGAACAAAAGTGATATAAAATCCTTGTAGCAAAAGATATAGAGCAAGTTTTACCTAGTGTAGATTTTCTTTTTATCCCAGACTGATATTTGAGATTATGTTATTCAAATAACTTTACTCTCTCTAGCCTGATTGGCTGATATTCTTTTTTTATCAGTCATTTAAATAACTATCAGTAGACTGATATACACCTATACTGATACTGGTGGTTTTAGTAAAAATACTTATCTGGATCATGTGCTAAAATGTCGAATTAAATAAAGATTAAAACCTAATATTAATTCAGCTTCTGTCCTCCAGTTTTATTTATCTACATATTTAGACATTTAAAGCCGGACAGTCTACAAATCCCTGAATGTTCTTGTGGTTTTAGTCCAGATGATTTATTTAGTTTGTCTGCATATGATACCCTGAGCGGTGTATAAAATAAATAAAACTGTGGAGTTGGAAACGTCTTATCAATTACATACGCACGCACGCACACACACGCTAGCACACACACACACACACACACACACACACACGCACACACACATATATACACACACACACACACACAAACACACACTCTTAGGCGGTGCACTGAGCATGCGCTCTTTCTCCTCAGTGCTTCCTTGAAGTTGATAAGAATGGTGGG
>OMNW01032360.1:30762-62447 GCA_900303245.1 Selene dorsalis
TGTGTGTGTGTGTGTGTGTGTGTGTGTGTGTGTGTGTGTACACACACACACACACACACACACACACACACACACACACACACACGCACACATACACACACGCACACGCACACACACACACACACACACACACACACACACACACACACACACACACACACACTCTTAGGCGGTGCACTGAGCATGCGCTCTTTCTCCTCAGTGCTTCCTTGAAGTTGATAAGAATGGTGGGCGAAGCGCGCCTGGTCGTTGTAGCTTAGATTAAGTGACTTTGGAAGCTGCACACAAGTCTACAAGGTCGATCCAAATTTCATGGAAGATACTGGTAAGACCTCAGAATGCATCTTTATTCATGGGTTTGCTGTAGCGTGGCTAGAAATGTGGCAACTAAACAGCTAGCTAACGCTAGCTACTAGTGCTAGCTAGCGCGGAGAAGCCGCCGGTGCCGTCTATTACCTGGAGATCGAGGCAAACTCTTACCACGTTGTAGTTGGCGTAGTTAACGTTGCGCTTTTGGTAATCGAACCCCTGTCGTACAAACTTTGTTACCGTCACCGAGTTGATTTCTGGTAAGTTTGAAATCAGAGCCGAGTAACTAAACTAATTTGAGTTCACTTTGAACGTTGTTAACCGATGGCTTGTGTGAAGCTAACGTCGACCTTTGGTCACGTTTCTGTCGCGATAGATTGCAGGAAGTAGACAGGCGTCGAGGCCCAACTTCAGTTTGAACTTTGGCTGTGCAAACAACCTCCCAGGTCGCCTCGAGCAGCGTACACGGCGAACCATACGACCGTTAACCGATTTTGAGCCTGTAGTGAACCTTCGTCGTTAGGGTTATGAGCTACGCGTCGAGTTATTCCTGTAACCGGCTAAGCGGATGTATTTTTAGGAGTCAAGTTAGTATTTAGGCTAAAGCTAGCGGCCGTTGTAGCATTACAACGAGGAAGTATCCTGTTGCACCGGTTACCGTCTCTTCCGCGGTCTCCTTTTTAGGTGAGAAGCTAGTAAACTTGAACTGTGCCTGTTTTTATGAGAGCTGCAACTAAAAATACGGCACGTGCCGGACCCAGTAACACATAACTTAAATTATACTATTAAGGGGTAAGTTGTGAAATCTAGTGGCAACTTCCGTGAAACATATCACCATACAGCGTTTCGTTTGTTTCTTTAATCTGCTGAATGTGCCTGTTGGCGGGTTACTTTATTTTCTACGTGGTTAATTAGGCACAAATGGAAACTTTTGCCTGTTCCTGTAAGCGTAACGAAAAAGTGTGTGCAAAAAGAATAAAATAATGTGTTTATTTAATCTGCCTGATTATTAGTGTGATGTTCTCTATTAAAATTCTCTCATGTGTATTGATAATCGGACATGCTTTTCAACAGGCCTACACCTCTCAGACGAAACCATTACTGGAATGCTGGACACTGAGTCCCCTGCCATGGAGAGCAATGGGGATGCATTTCTTCCTGACCTTCCTGTTCTAGGCCAAGCTGCTGACTGGTCCTTGGACCAGGTTGCTCCCGAGTCACTCACCAACATCTTGCCTGAGGACTCGGATGCTTCCCAGGATGCAGGGGGTCAACCGCAGCAACCGGACCAGCAGATGAACTCCACAGAGCTGGGATCTGTGGAGAAGGCGGTGGAGCAGTTTCAGCTCGCCAGTTCTCAGCTTTTCCAAGAGGAACAGCCACCCCTGCCTGCAGAAGAACCAGCACAGCCACCAGAACACAAAGATGAGTCTGTGGACTCTGAGCAATACAATCAGGAGATGAGTATAGAGCCTGCAGCCACTGTACAGGATGGTGTCCAAGGTAATCAAAAAAGGCAGTGTTTAGTTGTTACTTTGTATATGACATGTTTTAACTCCCTTCCACTTTAATATTGATCTAGTAATTTGGGTTGCATCCTTTGCATGAAAAGTACTGTATAAATAAAGACTGGTATTATACTAGAAAAAGATGGTCTGAACTATTCAATTAAATGGGGAGGTATATCACTTGTCAATCTTAGCCATTTCACTATAAGAACTAAAGTAATTCTTTCAATTAAAGTTAAAAATCTTGGGCCAGTACAAGTACCTTGCTTGCAGCCACACCGAATACTTAGTGATTTCCCATTAACTGTTTCAGATGGGACTGAGGCAGCACAGGGGACAGAAGATGGCATGGAACTGGAAGACCCATCCAAAGAGGCAACACAAGAATCAACTGTTCCAACTGAGCCAGAACTGCCCAGTGAGTTTGACAGACTCTTTAAAGGCTGTGAGGACAACCCAGAAGACTTCAATGGTTGGGTCTACCTGCTGCAGTATGTGGAGCAAGAGGTCAGAGAATAAGAAATGTTCAGTTTGTTTTTGTTGGAAATTGAACATAAGGGAATCAAATTCACATTTTACATGATCATTCAGTAAATATTTTTTTCTTTTCCCCTCCTCATTACAGAATGTCCTTTCAGCTGTAAGAAAGGCATTTGATGTTTTCTTCCTGCGCTATCCCTACTGCTATGGGTACTGGAAGAAGTATGCAGACATAGAGAAAAAGCACGGCAATATACAAGTTGCAGAAGAGGTGAGTGTATTTTTTACTCACAAGTTTCAAGTTTCTTTTATGTACTATAATTTTAAGTGAGTGCTGTAAACTGCTCCATCAAGCAGTTCTGTTCTGGCATAGTCCCTGTTACATTGCTGGAGTGAGGACATACACTTATATGTAAGTAATTAACTGACAGACTTTCTTTTAATTGCTCTCAAGGTGTACAGAAGAGGCTTGCAGGCCATCCCTCTTAGTGTGGACCTGTGGTTGCATTACCTGACCTTCATTAAGGAGAACTCAGACCCAACTGACCCAGAGACTGAGGGGCGCATTCGAGGGTGAATATCCATTATATGTTTCCAAGGTTATGTGGGGAGTGTCGCAGTACACTCTGCATTAGAAATCCAGTTTGCCTTTTTTTTTTTTACTATGAATGATTGAATCTGAGCAGATGTTAATAGTTATAGAACAGAAGTGGTCTAGACAGAAAAACTGATGGTTTCACAAAATTGACAGTCTTTCCTATATTTATTTTTTTACCATCAGTGCCTACGAACATTCGGTGCTTGCGGCAGGCACAGACTTTCGCTCTGATCGTCTGTGGGAGTCCTTCGTCAGCTGGGAGACGGAACAGCAGAAGCTGGCCAACGTCACCGCCATCTACGATCGCATCTTGGGCATCCCAACCCAGCTCTACTCCCAGCACTTCCAGAGGTAGGGAAGAAGAACACAACGAGAGTGGCTGCAGTCATGTTGTTTCTGATTTTATCAGTTCCCCAGTTATACTCCAGAGGCACAGTTTCTTTGTATTGAAAGGTCAAGATTTATTTTTGAATGTAAACTAAAAATATCTTTGGCCAGAACAGGGCTCCCTCTTTTACTGAGCTGCACAGTTAATAAACCTGAGAGCTCTTTTGCTGTACACCATGCAACATTGTGTGAAATGGCTTATTAAGCTCTTATTTATCCTTTTCAATCCTCGCAGGTTCAAGGAACACGTGCAGAACAACAACCCCAAACATTTCTTGTCGGAGCAGGAGTTTGTCCAGCTGAGGCTCGAGCTCTCCAAAGCCAGCTTAGCGATGGTCAGCACCGATGGAGAGACGCCTGCAGTTGAGGAGGAGCTTCCGCCCGGGATAGAAGATTTCGCGGATCCTGCCAAGGTAAAAATCCAACTTCCGGTCCTGCAGGGGAGACACATTCACAGAATTACTGCTTGCAGGGGATAGCAGGAGGTTGCCTGTTCTCCATCATGAAATGGAAAGAAAAATTTGTTCAGGTTTGAAGAGGTGTTTTTATGTCAGCAGCCAAGCCAATGAATGCCAGGGGGGATTCAAGTTGGCATCCAGTCAGGGGCTCGTCCTAGTTCTTAAAGGATCACCTGAGGCCCATTGACCCCAGCACCTGCACCCTGAGGCTGATATGCAGGGTGCATACAAACCTCTCCCCTCTGCAGGCTTCTTGTCTCTGGCAAGCTCATGGTGATGTAAATCCTTGGCTGCAGGACTAGCAGTTTTTACATCAAGTGGAAAATGAAAAACATGCATGAGGGTGTTGACTGTGTGTTTTTGTTTGTGTGTTTCTGTGTAGAGAGTGACAGAGATCGAGAACATGCGGCACAAAGCGATAGAGGTCCGCCAGGAGGTGTTCAACCACAACGAACATGAAGTCAGCAAGCGCTGGGCCTTTGAAGAAGGGGTGTGTGTCAGCTTTTTCTCCACCACAGTGTTAATTGACAAGTGTTTATTTGTTTGACACTATATATAACAAGCATTTATTCATGTCATTATAGATTAAGAGACCATACTTCCATGTCAAAGCCTTAGAGAAGACCCAGCTGAACAACTGGAAGGAATACCTGGACTTTGAGATTGAGAACGGGACTCCGGAGCGCGTGGTCGTTCTCTTTGAACGGTGCCTCATCGCCTGTGCTCTCTACGAAGAGTTCTGGATCAAGGTAATGCCGCCGTCGACCTCTCTCTCACTCCTGCTACTTCCCTGCACTTCCCCCCATCAACGATGATAATCACATCGACACAGTAAATCGTCCTGCACTCTCTTTGCGTGTAACGTTGATATGTGACTGTATCTGTTGTATTAGGGGATGGCCAGCTTGCCACACAAGATTTGACTGCAGCATTTGCCAACTACTACGTTGCATCTACTTCGTCTCCCCACTACCTTACAGAAACTTATCTAATTGGTTCCATGAAGGTGCTGATGGGTTTACACAGAAAATTTCTAAAAACGATCTTGTCAATGAAGAAATTCACTGTTTCTGCCACCTGGAAATGTAGATGTAAAATGTATTGTCTCTTTTTGCCTTTCTCTTTCTCCTCTGTTCTGTTTCTCTGTCCTCTCCTTGTTTCCTCCAACTCGCTTTCTCTTTCTCACTCTGAAGTATGCAAAGTATCTAGAGAGCTACAGCACCGACGGTGTGAGACATGTCTACAAGAAGGCGTGCACCATCCATCTGCCCAAGAAACCAGCCATCCATCTGCTGTGGGCCGCTTTTGAGGAGCAGCAAGGTGAGTGACCCTCATTCAAATTGTCATGCAAATTGAACACAACAGTCAAATTAACCAAGGGCAACGAGGAACTAAATATTTAGTGACAGATGGTCCAAAAAATATAAATAAAAATGGTTGTGAATAGAATTGAGGTCGGCCATATTGACGGTATTCTGCCTTCCTTTGCTCAGGGGCCGTAGATGAGGCGCGTGACATCCTGAAGTCTCTGGAGGCAGCAGTTCCAGGTCTGGCCATGGTGCGCCTTCGTAGGGTCAGTCTGGAGCGTCGCCACGGAAACCTGGAGGAAGCCGAGGCACTGTTGAAGGAGGCCATGGAGTCTGCGAAAACCGCCACCGAGACATCGTTCTACGCCGTGAAGCTGGCAAGGATGGCGATGAAGGTGCAGAGAAGTCTGAGCAAAGCCAGGAAGATTCTGCTGGAAGCCATTGAAAAAGACCAGGTGAGCAACTAGTCAGTCGCCTCGACAGACACATGCTCACACAGTAGATTTTGTTTTCCTTATGTGCAAGAATGTTTTTTTGTTTTTTGTTTTTTTTTTTATTCATGGTGCTGTTGAACACGTTTTAGTTGTAGTTGATAGAACTTGTATTGGGCATAATTATGTAGTCTACAGACATTTATTCAGCTCAGGATGTAGAGAAAACAGGAGTTTCCAGAGACTTTTCACTGCTAAAACTTATCAATTTTTTTTCAAAATTTCAAGAAAAACAAACAAACAAACTTGTGAAACAGATGCTCATAATTTTCTGGCTTTACAGACGAGTCCAAAACTGTATCTGAACCTGCTCGAGCTGGAATACAGTGGGGATGTGACAGAGAACGAGGCAGAGATCATGGCTTGTTTCGATCGAGCCCTGAACAGTCCGATGCCCCTTGAATCCCGCCTCCTCTTCTCCCAGCGCAAGGTCGAGTTCCTGGAGGACTTTGGGAGTGACATCAATATGTGAGTTGTGTGCCACTTTTAGAAAGACAGACATGGGTATTATATGTTCTCACATTCCTTTGATAATGTTTGATCTTGAGTGATGTGCATTCTTGTGCCTGTCTTAGACTGGTGGCTGCATATGAGGAACAGCAGAAACTACAAAAAGAAAGCGAATCCACAAAGAGGAAAGCCGAGAACGGGTATGACAGGTGGATAAGGGAACTGGGTTTGGGACACCTCAACACATCATCAATATTCTTCACAAATTTCTCAAAAAACAACTAAATATAACTACACTTAAGAGGTTTTGCAGTTGCAGATTTTTTTCCCAGTATTTGGAAAATGTCCATCTCAAGCATGTAACATGCTATTTCCTTAGTGAAATAAGTTACAAGGTAGTTTTGCTGATGTGAATCTACATGTCTGCAGTTCTCAAGAACCTGATGCCAAGAGACAGCGTGTGGATGACAGCTCTGCAGCTGCAGCAACCACAATGACAGACATGCAGGCAAACAATTCTGCATATAACTACAACTGGTACCAGGTAGGTTTCATTATCGAGTCATTGACTGACTATACCACACGTAAGATCGTGTTTGCTGAAAATGCCATGCCAACTCAGCTCTTTTCTCTTTCTCCTTTTTTGTTTAGCAGCAGTACGGAGGCTGGGGACAGAATTCCTGGGGGCAGTATAACCAATATGCCCAGTATAACCAGTACTACCCACCTCCTCCCACATGATGGACAAAATCCCGACATGAAGACGGAGACTCTGAGAAAATCATCCTTTCTGACCTGCCTACATCTCTGAACATAAACAGAGCTTCTTAACACGGTGTCATGGATATTTTAGTCCAACCACACGCTACAGAAGCTGATTGGTTCCTTCTTTCTGGTTTAGATTGTGATCAGTTTAATTACACTTTGTAGCCACTGGAGTACAATAGACTTGGCCCTCCATGGCAGTCACGTTGACCAGTCATGTTTAAACAAAAAAAAGAAATATAAAAATGAATTGCTACATTCATCATCTCCAAAACTGGCTGCTTTTTTGAGGTTCTTTAATGCATGTTATTTGTGAGAGCAGAGTTATTTTTCCCGAAGACAGGCTTTTTAATTTTTTGATTGGATGACTTAGTTTGGTCTCTTTCTTTGTGTTTAAGATTTAAACTTGTAAAGGAGGCGTTCATTGATGTACCTCTGAGTCATGTGTTTCTCCTTCCCAAACTGAAAGATTTTTAATATTTCATGGTTATGTTTCCATAATGAGAAATGAAGAGTTCCTTGTTTTTTGACTTGATTTCATAATAAAGAGATTGATATCCTGAAGTTTGTTTTATTGATTGAATTGTATTCAAAGGGTCATGAAAGATGAGGTTTTTAGAGACATTACACACATAATCCTACAATATATTATGTGTCTTAAACACGGCACAGAACTTTTCCATGTTCCCTATGCCATCTGTGGGCAAAATAGTATCACATGACAACTAAACATTTTGACTGTTGCTCTGGCTGTAGTGAGTGTCATCAGTGCTCAGTCATGTGATGCATGAGACTTTAAAAATGTTAATATTAATCTAAGATGTGCTCGGACACGATTCTTAAATGATTATTTCATAGTCTGTAAATCACTTTTCAGCATCTCCTTGGGCAGATTTACCTGAGTTAGTTGGGTTAATTAACTCTAAATTGTCCATAGGTGTGAATGGCTGTACGCCGCCTCTCGCCCAAAGTCAGCTGAGACCATAGACTGTATATAAAAAGACTGAAACAGGCTCCAGCTCAGTAACTTTGAACGTCCTGTTGCCATGTGATATAGAGGATTATGGATTACCTTTATGAAGCAAAAGCCAATTATCGATCCGTATCAAGCCCTTTTTTTTTGTACATACAGTCATAATCAGGGTCCAGAGTACAATGGGCGTGGCCACAGAGACCGACAGTGCCTACGTAAATCCGCACATGCGCAGTGTCGGCCCTTCATCAGCCCTTTTTATGCCTAGCGTTGAACGACTAGCATCGAACGAGGTAAGGCCTGTGCAATATAAGTAAAAAATCCGTATTATGTAAACCCCTACCAGGTTTTTTTAGACAATGATAGCACCCATATCATCACTGATCATGAACTACGTGTTATTTTTTTCTAGTTAGCGGACATTTCACGTGTTTTTACGCTATTTTGTGAAACGCGTGCCCCATGTGGCTAGTTAAGCTAACGTAGCATTAGCAGGACCCGAGTAGAGAGCACCGAGCTCCCGGCACGTTGCCTCCACACAGTCCCCTCTACCTATCAGTCTGCCAGATGTTTGATATGGAGCATGTTGTGTTAGAAATTACACGGTGGAGTTATTTGATTTCACATACGTGACGGGTTTGGTAGCTGCTGTTAGCCGTCAGTGAGAGATCCAACGCCACTGGTTGATTTCCGCGTAACTGTCGACATAAGTTTTTATGATTCGCTTTTGCTTTTCTTTCAGCATCAAGATGCAGCTCTTCTTGCGTGCCCAGAACACTCACACCGTTGAGGTGACCGGACAGGAGACTGTTGGACAGATCAAGGTAAATATCTATATGTATCTATTGTATCTGTAAAAGTTTAATTTAATACGTTTTGATCTCGTCTTTTATAAAAATCCCCGTCGTGACTTATTTACATGCAAGTTACCATATTCAAATTTATGGTGGATTAACTGTGTGCTCTTACTTTCCCAGGCCCATGTCCAGGCTCTGGAGGGTCTCCTGGTGGAGGATCAGGTGCTGTTGCTCGCTGGCTGCCCACTGGAGGATGATGCCTCCCTGGCATCCTGCGGAGTCTCAGAGCACTGCACCTTGGAGGTAGCCGGCAGGCTGCTGGGAGGTCAGTACATGGATCATGCAACACTCAAATCTGCATGTTTGTCCATCTGAGACGCACTTAACCTGGGAATAAGGTGGCGTTTTCTGTTGCTCACATCACAGCCCTGTTTATCTTGGATGCCAGAGTGGAGTTTGTGTAGTAAACACTTAACTTGATGTATAGTTAGGATTTAAATGACCACCTCTATAACAGAAGTCAAAATGTTTATTAAAATGACTGCTGAATGCACAAAACGCAAAACTAAGATGCTTCCGAGCACCGTTACCCTCACAGAAGTGTTTTAAATGCAGATTTATTAAATAGGACTTAAGCTTTTCCTCTGAATTGTTCAATAAAACTTCTTAACTTCCTCCTAACAGGTAAAGTCCACGGTTCTCTGGCCCGTGCCGGAAAAGTGAGGGGACAGACACCCAAGGTAAGGAGATCCCTTTCCCCTTCACTGTGCATGTTCTAGCATAGTATTTTTAACACTTACTGCAAAAATCACTCATTAAAGTTACTTTCTCATGTTTGTGACTATAAACATGTTATGAGCTCAGAGAAATGACAAAACATCTCTTTACTGTCACGTCGTCCAGGTCGACAAACAGGAGAAGAAGAAAAAGAAGACTGGCCGCGCCAAGCGTCGCATCCAGTACAACAGGCGCTTTGTGAACGTTGTGCCCACCTTCGGTAAGAAGAAGGGACCCAACGCCAACTCCTAAATGCTTCAGTGACCCCCCAAGGAGAAACGTGATCACTGTCAGTTTCACCAAGTTAAATGTTGTCTTGTACAGAATAAAATTTGGCTTGGACATCATGTAGTGTGTGCTTTGTCCTACAGTTGAAGTTTTGTGTTCTTCAAATCACAGTTTGTATTTACAGAGTACAAATTACTGTTCAAAAAACTTATGGATACTCATGCAGGTTTAAGGAGAAAGCAAAAAAAATTTAGTTCTGTGTGAACCAGGTTTATTTTTCATTTACATTGTACATGCAAAAGAACAACAAAAGACTGTCTCAGTGTCTCCTATGTACATTATTGACAAGCCATCTCAATTTGGCCAAAAACTTAAAATGTCATAACAGGTCATTTTCTTCTTAATCCAACATGTTGTACATAATGATTGAGACAAAGTGCAGAATAACTGGGAACAGCAGAAAATGCCATTTCAACTCCATTCTTTACAGCAAGGTCTTGTCAAATGAAGGTCATCTGTAAGGTGTAGTGCATGCTGGCCGGTGTTCCACGGCTAATCCACAGACACGAGCTCCACCTCAAAGATCAGTTTTGCGTTGGGTGGAATTCTGATAGAGCTGGAGTTAAGGAGAAGACAAAGTCTGACAGCATTAAATCACCTTTTAAATGCTCAATATATGTTATTGAGACAGCACACAAACCAAGGCAGTGAATCAGCCACAGAAAAGGATACTTGGACTCCGGGACACCTTTCCTTCCGTAGGCCCACTCTGGTTCAATCTCCAGTCGGGCCGTCTCACCCTTGCTCATTGTCAGAAGGGCTTCGTCCCACTGTGACAGAAAAGGATAACTGATGATGACACTGGGTGAAAGAAGTGTGGATGCACAGAGTAAAAAGCAGGACTGACTTACTCCTCTGATGACTCTGCCCAAGCCGACTTTGAAGGACAGTGGTTTGGTTTGCTTCTTCTTTCTGGCTGCTGCAGTGACAAATACATTTATGGTTTAAACCTGTGGGCCAAAGTCACTATTGAAGGATTTTTTACCTGCATCTATAACCATGAATATACACTGAGTTTTAAGTTTATGGCTTTCCTCTTTGGCACTCAACAGGGCAGTAGAGAATAGTGTTGCATGATATACCACAATACTAAAAAAGTAACTAGATACACTGCAGTTTAAAAAAGCAGAGTACCTGACTTTACTGGTACAGATACATTAAATGAAAGCTGTTTTCACTGAGTCATGTCAAAGTGCAGCAGTGTGTGTGTGTGTAGAGGAGTCTGCCTCGCTCCTTTCATCTGCATCTCTTATAGAAGCAGAATACGTGACAATACATAAACACAGCATGTCAGTAAAGAAGATGCACATACTGTTTCCATACTGGTATCTGGATATACCAGTCAAGGCACCCTATCAACACTAGTAGCCACCTCAAGGTGCAGGTTGGTCTTACCTGTGGGGATATTGGTATCGAACACTGTTCCATCCTCCAGAGTACCAGTGTACCAGCAGCTCACCATTTCACCCTTCTTTGGGAAGTTTGTCTTGTCACCTTTCTTCAGCACTGACTTGGTATACTTGGGTGGACCCTGAGAAAAGCAAAAGCAGCAACAGTTGGGTATCATTTGAATACAGTGTGATCAAAGCAGAGATGAACACTTTATTTACATGTACCGTCCTGGACCAGTACCTCATCCACCACCTCTGTCTTGACTTCTTTGGGCTTTTCGTCAATTTTGACAGCTTTCACCTGCTCGGTCACTTCCTCTACTGGTTCTGTGCCTTTAAACCTCTGCAAAGACAACATACAACACACTTATTCACATATTCCACTTCTGCTTCTCAGGGTCATCCCAGAGCCATTCCAGAGCCATAGAGTGCAGATCTGCAACCGTGAACCACCTTCTGCTACATGATCCTGCTTAATTCTACTATCATAATGTATCATCTTACTAGATTTCAACAGTACTACGAAAGCACCTATATTTTCCCTCTCCAGACAAACCAGTCAATCATATGGCTGCTCACCCTGAGTCTGATTCTGCACAAGTTTTTCCATTACACTGTTGCTATGCGCTCTTCCTCTTGTAATTGTTGGGTCACTGTAAATACTATCACAAAGAGGAGGTCTAGACCTGCTCTGTTTGTAAAGTGCCTTGAGATAACTTCTGCTGTGACTGTATAAATTAAACTGAATTTATCAACCAAACCAGTGATGCTGCGTCACTACATGATAGAAATCACTTACTTTGCTCTCGAACAGCTGGTTGTAGGCAATGACCAGCTGCTCTTTCTTTGCTGTTTTGGCGACATTTTTAATGTTTCCCAGCAGCTTGTGCTCATTGAGGAACTGCAGGAAAACAGAAACACAGCGGTTAGCTTCATGTATCCACCATGTGTGTGCTCCTGAAATCAATGACAGGTACCGGGCGGTAAATGCAACTACCTCTACTCTTGGTCAGATGAAACACTGAGCGGCTCCTCTCTAAAACCACCACCACTCTGTTTCTATAACATGTTATTGTGTATTCATCCTCGCTACATGCTAAACAGAAGCTTCCCTCTTGTGGCTGCTCCAAGCTAACCATGCAGCACGCTGCAGGTCCCACTCAGCGTTAACACTTAAACCCACTGACACTCACACTGAAACCACGCACAGACTTAAGGGACACACGTACCGAGTGGGTGGCATTGTCCTGGATGAACTTTATAACGTCTTTTTTGGGCAAATCGTCACTTTTTAGCTGCTCATCGCTCCACTCCCGGACTGGTTCGGCCGCCATTTTGAGAGGCGTACTACATGAACTTTCACCCCTCGTGGTTTATTTAGAGAAAAACTGACAACACACAAAGACTTCGGTAAAATACACTAGAAAATATAATACATGTGTTCTACGTTGGTTCATATTCAGTTACATCCTGGGAAGACTTTAAAAGTTACATAATGAAAAAAAAACGTAATTAAAACTGAACAGAGATATTTTCTTTTTCTCGAACAATTTCTGCAACATTAATCCTGAGGAAATTCATATAAGAAAAGATCACAACATAACATCATTCAATAAGTCTATGTCCTTTATTAGTGTGTTTTTGTTTAGTTTTTTCTGTTATTATTTGATTTGATTTTCATCTTTTCCTGTTGAAGTGTATTATTGTATTACTAATATAAAGATCAGCAGTGGTATTCAGACACTATATTGATTAATTACATGGACAGAAGAGTATAACAATACAAACAACTTGTAAAGCTTCCAGTATTTTATATTTGTTGTTTTTGTTGTTTGTTACCTGTTATTATATGTATATATGTATGTAGTTATGTTTCTTGACATACTTAGAATACATACATACATACATACATACATACATACATACATACATACATACATACATTTCATTATTCTTACCTGTCTGACACATTTTATTTCAATTAACTTATGTATTGCTCATATCCACTCTACTTTATATCTTATTTCAGATTTCAATCGATTTTTTTCTAACATTTTTAGTGATAATCAACAAAGTGAAGATGAAATGAAACAGCCTTTAGTGTTTTTTTTGTTTGTTTCTCTTTTTCCCCCCTCCCCAGTATTTATTCACTTTTTAGCATGCTTTTGTAGTTTTGAACCATGTCCTTCTTGTTTTTAATTTTGTCCTACTTTTAAAACATGTTTCATTGGCCTTACTGTGTTTGTTGTGCATCCGGTGTTGCGTCTATGTTGTCTGATGTCTCTGTGCTGTTTATCAACTGTATGACTGTGATATTCTTTGCACACTGAGCAAAGTAATTCAACATAAATGCTTAATCACGCAATCAGCAATCCAGTAATACTCTCTTAAATTGCTTAAGTATGTCTGTGCCTAAATGATGGACACTGTTAGAGCTCTCTGTGGTGCGTCTCCTGCCACCTAGTGGACAAGTATAAGTGTAACACTCCAGGAGATGACAGAACAGTAGTAGATAGGCCGATGCGCCTGTGCAGCATTTGTTAACTTTGGCCAATCCAGGGGTTAGAAATGGAAAAAGAAACACAATTTTGGCAAACATTACAAAACTTTACAATACTGATTTGATCTAATACTACTTTTACTATGATTATTTATGGTACAATGTGTTATTTAGGGGCCAGGCAGCCTAAGCTAATGTCTTACCAAGTCTTACCTCTAACTAATTAGTTCCAGGAGTTAGGGGATGGCTCTTAGTGTCAGGGGTTGTAAGTTCAAACGTCAGCTAAGGCAATGGACATTGTAATGCCAATGTTCTTGTTGTCTTCCTATTTCGTCTCTTGTTACTTAGAATTGCCTACATTTATCCAAGATTGCCTGGCCCCAAGCACTGCTGTGAAGCAGTTATGATTGATATTGCCTTTGCTGTATTTCATGTATTTTTTGTTTCAGTATTGTTGATATTTAATTATATATTGAGAGCCCTGACGCTGACCCTTGGTGCACTTTATGTTTTTAACATTTTAACTGTTTGCTGCTACAGGAGCCTGCCAAACTAAATTTCATTGTATATGCTTTTTATGCAATGACAATAAACTAAAGTAATTAAAAGAACCCTGCTACACTTAATTACATGTGTGTGCCAGGTAATAGTCTGTGAACGGAAGATCACAAATCTTTATTAAATCTTTCTCTCTGGAGCAACATGTAAACAACATGTATATCCAAAAAGCAAATAAAGATTTCCACTTAAAGTACCTTCCATGTGCCACCACCTTTTCATATGTTCATATCCCACACCATATTTCATTTTTGCACTACTCTGCGGTCTTTACAACACATCCCTCTGTTCTTCCACCCCCTCGCTTCAGTTGTTCCTCTGCTGGGGTACATAAATTCAACAACGTTCCTCATCTGTTTATTATCTGCAGAGTGTTTTTAGTCACATCCTCTCTGTGTGGCTATGTGAAGGTCATTTTCAAACATCAACATTTTCTTCTGGGTTTGATGAATGCAAAACTAGGACCTCAATCTACCGTCCAACATAACTTTCTATCACACTCAAATTCTCTTTACGCTCTTCTTCTGATGGTGAGCCTCAGCCTCAGGGGTGTTATCACTTCCTTCTTGACTGCGCTCTTCTGTTCGTACTTCTGAATTTTTGGGAGATTAACTTTCATATTCATTTTCACCATAGTCCCAAATATATAGAAGGTGGTAGATGAGAAAGTTGCAGCCCCGACATGTTGCAGGCTGATCAACAACCCAGCTTCTCAATTATGACACATGCTCTATTAATTTGCTTCAAAGAAAATTAGCTTGTAGTTTTTCCCCCTCATTCCAGTCATTTATAGTTTTTCAATCTTGGTCTTCATTTGAGACCTCTCTCTGCAATCATCAAGATACAATCAAATAAAATGGTAAAAACAAATGGTAAAACACTGTGATGAAGAAGATTTCTGTGATGTTAATGACAGAGTGAGGTTTTCTGACCAACTGAGGAATCCCAGCTTGTCTGCAGAGGACTGACAACACATGCTGCCAAAATCAGTGTTTCCAGGGACACAAAAGAGTGAAGGACCCACTGACCCTGCTAACAGTTCATATTAGCAATAATATCTGTCCCTCTTCCATTGTGTTGTGAGTTTTTGTAGCACGTGTTGTCAAATTGATGACGTTTGTTTTCTGACTTTTTACCATCTTTGTCTTGGTATGTGTTTCTCAGGGCCACCTTCCCCTCTGAGTCTGACAACTAAGTCTTGTACATCATATATGTGCAGTACACGTCTCACCACATGTTTTCTAAGTAGCCTGTGCTGTGTCTATATTCTCCAAAGCCACAGTCTCATGTGTTGTCAGATTTCAGCCTCCTGCTGCCGTTCTCCACTAACTGGTCAATCTCATCTTTTTTGCATCAGCCAGCCTTTCTGTCTGTGTCCTGCTGTTCAAGTGTAAATCTAAGACTGATGCACCAACAGCATGAAAAGGCCTGCATAAATGTGTGTGGTAGCTGACCTCTCTTGCTTCTATTCATCAATAACCTTGAAAAGCTATGCCGTGATGATGATGATGATGATTTGCCACCACTATACTTAGCTGTAGAACAGGGTCATGCTGAGTTTTTACCCCGATTGGTTACTAGGCAACAACAGTGACACTGGGTGAGAAGCTCATGAGGAAGAGGAGAGGGCTAATTATCTCTTTAGAGGAAATCTCCCAGGTCTCATTTCATCTTCTGCACTGCCTGTGAAGAAGAGATTGTCACGGCAGAACAAACTGTGGAGGTGAGTTGGCTTCAGGAGCAATCATTCTGTACCTTCACAAAACAAGAAGAAAAAAAGAGGTAAGATGAGCCTTTACTGCATTTTGATGTTGCAAAGTGACATTATCTTTATGGTGACACACATATAGGACAGCTAATATTAATCTGTGTACAATACAACCAGTTAGAATGATCACTTTGCCAGGGCACATTCTTAAATCTCTGTTTCTTGTTTTTTGTCTTTCTTTCATTTTTATGCCTCCAGCATCATTTTTTGCTTTTGCATTTTGCAGAGATGACCAACCTGCTGACTGAGTGTATGTGGAGTGTCTGGATGAAACTTGCATCACATGTAGTTTTGGGAGAAAAGAAAAGAAGGCTACTGAGAATCACTCCTGGTGTTACTGCGTTGTGAAGTATAACGATCTCACGTATGAGACAAGGGAGGAAGCTAATTTGATGCAGTTTGTACAACTGCACACATACACTCCATTCAAGGACATGCACCATCAGTCAAATTGTTTTGAACATTCTGTGGTTGACACTCAGACAGTTTATATATTATAAGCAGGGTACCATAAACCTAGACAATGTGAGGAATATGAAAATTTATGACTGAACATATTTTATAGTAACCCTATCCATCTCCACCGCAGTCGCTTCAGTCTGACTGCAGTTACAGCCTTACACCTCACGGGGGCAGGCTGTACACATTGTTAATATGGGTGATGCGGGTTCTGTTGTACAGTTACTAAAGATTGATATTTTCAATATATGAGGTTTACAATGAGGCTTGACAGGAGGGAAAATGGCCATGATTCATCCTGTTGAAGAGCACAACAATAACAAATACCATAAACAGTGTAAATAAATGACAAGTGCACGGTGAGGGGAAACAAAGTGCAATGCTGCTACACTACAGAGTCAACTATTCACTGTCTGGGTGGATGGTGGTAATTAGTGTTTATGGGGGGGAAAAATGTCAATTTTTTAAAAATCTATCTCTTATTTATGTGCAGAAAGAAAACAAAGCAGGAGCCATTCTTCATGTGTCCTATTAGAGTAATTTACTGGTCTCCTTATGCAAAAGAAAACCTTGTGACAGCAGTAACACAAAGTGGCTGGAATATCTCTATTTCTTTCTTCCTTTTACCAGTGCAAGTACAGGAGGAAATATAATCATCATGCCATTCTTTTTTATTTTCAACAATGCTTTTCAAATCTATTAATTTTCAGGCCTTGAATTTTCTTATCAACGTTCTCCTCTCTTATCTACTTGGAACAAACACCCAGAGGGTATCCAGTTTACAAGTTTAAATGAGAGAGAGCAACATAGACAAAGCTAGACAAAAAGTCAGTGAGGTCAAACGGTTTGTTGCTTGTATAGTCAAACCTAGAAACCATAGAAATCACACTTCTTGAAGCAAGTTGAGAAGATATCATTCACCCCAGCATGAGCAGCTTCTCTTTTTTCACATTTCCACTCCCCTTCTGATACTTGTGGAATTAAAGGCTTTCATAATGGAAATCATCCCTCGGTGGCCTTGGTCCACTGTGGATAATGTGTTTTCTGGTCAGACCCTAATAAGCTCCCTCTAAGCCATTTGGCAAACCTGGTTCACCTGCCTGTGCACTAGGCTGCGAGAACACATCTTTAGCTTCATATGGTGTGTGTTTCATATGCTGCTGCAGCTCAAACCAACAGCTTACACCTCATATAAAGTAGGCAGGCAGGTAGGCAGAGCACCTCCAGGGTGCTCTGTCAGAATGGAAGGTGGTGGAGGTCAGCAGTTGAAAACTCAGCCAACATGGCAGTGATAAAGTTGGAACGGTTATCTTTTTCCATAAACTCCCACTTATAATTGTGCATCCTGGGAGGACAGCGAGAGCTGGATGAGGGTGCAATATACAGGTGCTGTTGGTCAACAGGGAGTGTGAAATTTCTCACACACATGCTCCTGGTATCATCATGCAGCAGCTCTCCATCCAACAAGCTGCACCAGGAACATTTGGAACATTTCCAATCCAGAGCTTAGCCTGCAGATCTGTAGTCTCAGTACTAGCCCACGCCTGCCCTGTCAGATCTAATCTCTTGGCTGCATGCCGTGAAATGGGGCTTATTAAGAGTTTAACTGAGATCAGCCCAACCCCGATTCGAGGCGTGCCAAGAAAAAAGGAAATCACTCACCTGAAAAATCTCGAAATCACGAGAACTGGGTGGCGTACGAGGCTGATAGCAGGCACCGGAGTCTTTGCTGTACCCCACGATGTGCTCTCTGCCTTCTGTCTCTGGGATGCATCATCTGTTAACGGCTAATGAGAAACCAAAGAGAAAAGATGGATTTGAAGTTTCAATTGGAAGTGGTCCCAGTATGATATCTCAAAGGGCTTAGAGGGACAGACTTATGAGCCACATGCTCCCAAAACTCCTGCCTCCTTATATTACACTCATGCTGTCTGTTTGCATTTAAACAATGAAATTCCTGACTTCATCCTCAGTGCAAATTATACATTTAAAACACGGCATTATAACTTCATCCTGAGCTCTGCCTATGTCCACAGCTCATCATTTCCTTGTTCTTATAGCTAAAAAATACTGTTTGTTATAACTGCAGCAGAGGAGGGTTGGACTCCTACTTCACTTAGTCAGTCTCCTGCCTGCATTCACTATGAGAATGTGCACAGTGGAGCAGTTACATCCACCCCATCTTCTTGAAATTACATTTATATACAAAAAATTTGCAACAGCAGATTTCACAGAAAGGCAGTGCTGCCTGAATTATTCTTTTTGCCAAGCCAGAGACACTGCTGCTCTGGGGACTGTAGCGTCCGTCTATTGGTCTGTCAGCAGCTCCACCACTTTGGTCGAGACTAAAATATCTCTTTTGCACAAATTACCATAAAAGATATTCGTCCTGACATTTCTCCTTGTACCACCACCACATCTGTGGTAGGCTTTATCGGTTAAATGGACAACAATTAGTGTTTGCCGATATCATGAAATCTACCATGATACAGTTTCAATTTGGTTGGATTCAAGTGATCAATATGAGATATCATCTCTTGATTTAACACCACCACTTCCATTTATATCAAATTACAAAAACCCACTAAAATATCATTTGACATCCTTATTTTTGAGCTCAACCAGCCATTTCAATGACAAACAATCTGATCAATAACTATAAAGTGCCACATTCTGATTTACCCATGGTGAGGTTGCTCTACAGACACTGTTCTATCAATTAAAGGCAAAAAAAAGCCCCAAAAATATCTTTAAAAAAAAGAAAAAAGAAAAAACACTACCTGCTTCCTTCTGATAACAGAACGAGCAAATACCCAGCCCCAACTCGTGACGGTGGTTTGGGTCATAAAGTGCACTCCTTCACTAATGAACTGCTGTACTGTCGTCTACCAAATGGGGAAAGAGTTTCCTGTGACTGGATCACATGCTGTGTCTCAATTCGAATACTTCCATACTTACACTAACTATTTTGAGTATGTTAGTGCATTCACACTGAAAATATGTGTGCAACAGTGGCATGATGGACACTTCATACCCTCAAACAGATAGATATAGGTAGATGTGTTGATGATGGGCGACAATAGCGGAAGACGTTGGCAACCATTGCGAACGGTAAGTACACAACAACAACAACAACAACAACACTGTCAAACATAGATAGTACATAGTGTACATAGTATACTACATGACAGTGTACTCATGGAAGTATTTGAACTGAGACACAGCTCCATATTTACCATCTACAAGTAATAGTTTTTGCTTTGCCTGCATGCTCTTTTCAGCAAAGAAAAATCAGCCTGTTCATGGCTTCTCTGACTGGAAACACCCTGAACATGGGGGGGATCATGAGAAAAGCACAGAGCACTGTAGTTGCATGCTGGCATTGCTTTGGTGTACATGCGTCACTGGGAGCAGCACTGTAAATGCTCAACTAGTGCAACAACCAGAGGGAGAGAAGCAGCACGGGTGGTAGGTGTTGAAACGTGCCTGTCATTCAATTCTTCAGTGAAAGAGGGTTGTCTTTCCATGGCGATGATGAAGTTCTTTGAACACCACACAATGGTTTCACTTTCTCGGCATTCTGTAGGTCATTTCTCAGTTTGACCCTTTTGTTGCTCAACACATGAATAAGTATGGTCAAAAGGGTAGCACATCCTATCTTTTATGCACTATATGTGTGTAGTTGATTAAGCAAATGAGCGACAGTGTAAAAGCTACCACAGCTGCAGAGATACAGCATGCAAAGTACTCCTGATCAGTTACATACTGACCAACTGACCTTCATTTTTAGATTTGTGAATGAAGATGGCAAAATTGAGCAATTTGTTGGCTTTGAGCCAATCACACAGGGGAGAGCATGGCAAATACTGTAGTGGCTATGTGCTTGACAGTTTAGGCCTATATCTTGCAAACTGCCCAGATCAGGCATATGATAATGCAAAAAACATGTCAGGATGTTATAATGGGCTGCAGGCTCACTTGAAGATCAAGAACCCGTTAATCCATTATATACCCTGTGCAGCACGTTCTCTCAATTTGGTGGGTGTCAACAGTATAGAAGGCTGTTGTCAAGATGCAAGTCATTTTTTTGACCTCATTCAGCCCTTATATGCCTTCTGTGCAGGTTCCACTCATAGATGGAACAGATTCTTCAATAATGCAGACATCAAGGTAGACATGACATTTTAAGCATTGTCATGTTGGAGTTGCTGTGCAGATGCATCTAGGGCACTTTGTAGGAATTATGCACAAATGAGGGATGTACCTCAGAGCACTTTATCTGATATGGGAGAAAAACATGACACACAGCATTGTGTTCAAATTTTAATTTTCATTAGGCAGTCTTGACATGTCTTTTTGATATTGTTGATATGTTTATGGCACAGTTTTGGGACAGTGTCTTAAGCAGATTTAAGGTGATGTCAAGTGAAGCATTACACAAGGCCAACGTGGATCTGATGACAGCCATTCATTTGTTCGAGTCTTACCACCATTTTCACCATTTTTAAAGAGCTGCTAAGAACATTCCTGGTGTGTGCTAGTCATATCGTGATAGACTACAGAGGATCAAGAGGCGCAAAGCACTTTCAGATGAATATACAGAGCATGAAGTAACACTGAAACGCCAGGAGCGATACCAAGTAGAAATGTTCAATGTCATCATTGACAAGCAGCTGTTTAGCCCACAGACTGGAGGCATACAGGAACATTACTGACAGGTTTGGGTTTCTAATGAACATTCAGTGCCAGGTAGTTTACTTCCTGAGTGCGTTATTAAAAACATTTTGGATAAATATCAGGAATCAAAAACGCAGGCTCAGGAGAAGATCTCTTCCATGGGTTTTGTCAAGCTGCCAGAGAGAAGAAAGAGGAGCTATGATGAAATCTCTCAGATGCGCACAGACAACTCAGACTGCGCCTCCCCCGAGAGGAAGAGAAGAAAGATCTGTCGTGGAAGATCTCTGCTGAAAAGACCTTACAGCACCATCCATGGACAGACACCCTCTCCACCACGTAAGAGGTTGTGGATTTCCACAGATGCAGAGGAGCAACAGGGAACCAGCGAAACAGAGACAACAAGCAAAGACTGTACAAGAAGATCTTTAATGAAAAGACCTTACAAAGACATCTGTGGAGAGACCACCTCTCCACCAAGGAAGCAGATGAGGATCAGTACGAGCCCAGGATCCTCCCCAGAGAAGATGAAAGCAAAGGCAAAGACAAAGGCACGCTGTGGGGTGATATCTCCAGTGTTGGCTGGCCCAGCAGTGAGACTCCTGGAAACATCCATTAGAGAGAAAGAGAGGTTCTCAATAAAGATGGATCATCATGTCATGTTATACACATAGAGGGTAGGAAGCAGCAAGAGAGCTTTTTGGGGAGAATTTGGGATTCTATGCAAAAGTGGAATGGTTTGGTAAAGAAGGCATGTGATGTAGTGGGGTTCTCCCTTGTTTTAAGGCTGAGTTATCCACGCAGAGCCCCCCTGATATTTTGGTCATCCACGTTGGTGGCAACCATTTGGGACTAACATCACCAAATGACCTTGCAGCTTAGGTGCAGGGGGAATTGATGCAACTTCATGCAGAGTGTCCCTCCATGATGATTGCTTTTTCCTGCATCAGTGAGCGCCAATTGTGGAGATATGGACAGCCAGGGAAGATAAACAAGATCATGAAGTCACGGATGAGGAGAACCGCTGGAAGCTTCAGCGGTAAAATCATCGAACATCCCCTCCTCAGGATTTACAACAAGACGCTGGTCCGGACTAAAGACCTGAAATATGGTCTGACCAAAAGAGGTGGTCTCAGTCCGGACTTTTGTACCTTTGACAGGGAGTTGCAGTGGTTAGCCTACACATGTTAGTGCATACACTACACCTCACTGGTCTGTCTGAACGTGGAGCCAGGGCTCGCAGCACAGCCTGCAGTCGTATTCTCCTTTCCTGTTAGTGACGATAAAGCCTCCGCATGATGAGGAGGTTCGTCTGGATCTAAACCAGGCTCCATATTGGGCATGGTGTTGATGCTGCTGGTAGCAATAACAGTACAATTATCGTCACCACAATGCAAACTTGTTCATTTATTTTCCTAGATCGTTACTTTGCCAACTAGCTAATTTGAGGAGAGCTTTGGTGCTGTGACTACGTCTTATGCATGATTGTTTACAAATACGAATACAAATACAAATTACTTTATTAATCCCAAAGGGAAATTCAATTCAATTTGTTTTAAGAGGTAAATAATATTTCAAACCAATCAATGTCAAGTGTATGGAGATGCAGCATACGTAGGTAATGAGGACAGGATGTCAATGTGTCATAAATAGTTCTTTGGTGAGTGAAACCAGAACCAACCGGATCAAATGTAAACAGTGCAGCAGGACCACCAACCTTGGTTCGGACTTTCAAGTGTGAAAACACCCTCAGTGACAAAGCATATATATATATACTCTACAAAGGCAGTAGGCATTAACTAAGGGCAGAGGATATTGTGATGATGCTACGCAAAGCCCTTTGACACAAACTGATTGTAAAAATGGGCTATACAAATAAAACTGCCTTGCACTTCAGAAGAGAAAACATGTTTTAAAATGTTCAAGAAGAAAGCAGGTTGTTGTTGCTTTGTGAAGCTCCATATCTGAGGAGATCCTGCAGCAGAAATGTCTCCACAAACATTTCTAGGGGTAGAAACGGCCTCTTTGTTAATTCACTGAGAAGTAAAACATGGTGATCACAACAGTTATATATCTGAGGGGCTCATGCACGTTTCTCTCACACATTTTTCTTTTGTTCTCATCTTCTCTTTTGTTCCATCTCGGAGGAGAGAGCGATTTTCCATGTAACATTTAATTGTTTAATCTAAAGTTGACAGTGACCTTGCATATCTATCTTCCATCAATACCACAAAAAGAAAAAAAAACATATAAATCTAATTGTACTAATAATTAAGGAAAGCCACAATCTAAATTAAGATTTCATTATACACCCCTTACTGCCTCAGTTGAATTGTAAAAGTGATTAGCTGCTGAAAACAAGGAAATAAACATTTCTTAAAGGAGAAGTTCTGTTTTTTGCAACCTGGACCTTATTTCTAGCATTTTTACAGGGCTTTTCACTGACCTACAACTTCGGCAGTGGCACAGAGGTGACGTCATCGAGGTCGTAGGTCAGTGAAAAGCCATGTAAAAAACCCCGGGTGACAATAACAACACAACTCCGAGCCGCTCTGAACTCACGGGGGAATAGTGCTGGTGATTCATAACAACATATTGGTGAAATGAAGGAGTTTCACAGCAGATAATGTCTTATTTAGACGCTGCATCGTTGCCCCAACAACTCCCGTTATATGGATATACGTAGATCGCGAGTGGATCTAAATATCTTCTGAAGTACTCCAAGTTACACCAAAGTTGTTCGGGTGAGTAAATGAACGTATTTTATGCTAGAAATAAGGTCCAGGTTGCAAAAAACGAAAGTAAAGTAACAGTGACTAAATGTGGATTACACATCATTTGGATTATATCAACCTTCTATGGCATGAATTTTTGTTTAAGAGGTAAATAATATTTCACCCCAGGTTTTGGGAGCTTGCCAGTCACTGATAATGTATCAATCAAAAATGCCCCAATTGAACAGCTTTCAATTTGCATTATTGTTACTAATTAGATTATTAAAATAATTGTTTTGTTAATTCACATGGTCTAAACATGGTTAGACACTCACTGCACGATAGGTTAACTTATGTTTGCTGTCACGAACACTCAATAATGACATAAGTGAGACTCCCTGAGGTGCCCTCAGTTACACCATGTCAGTGAGTGAAGATACACAACAGCAGAGCCCTGGGACTGGCTCAGCTGAATGAAATGCAGTCTTCATTAAAGTTACTGATTCCAGCTGTGTGTTCAGTGTTTGTGTGAAAAGGGTCTATGTTCTTTGTAGCAGTCATTTATTAGAAAAAAAAGAAGCAAAAAACAATAAAAAACAACAACAAACACAAAAACTTTCCCATGTGCCCCCATTTGCCTGCAGAGCACAAATGGCTCATGTGAACTAATTTCAAGGAGCCATTGTTGTGCAGGTAAACACATGAAACAGTCCTGTGCCAACTTTAACATGCTACAAGCTCCTGCTGCAACAAAGATGAAACTACATTCTCCCATTCACACATGGTCACACATTCATAAATACATTAAATGTGCACCTGCCTGTCTACCCCTGGAGCAATCTCAGCTTCACTCCTCTACCCAGTCATCTCCTCTGGCCAAACAGCCTGAGATCAAGGTCCCATCTCATCCAGACACACATCATCCAGTCTCCCTGATGCTACCTCAAGGATCCATCACCAAATGCAGCTTTGATTTGCAACTCATCCTTCGGATGAGGTGCACGGGCGCATCCTCCAGCTGTGCATGCTGTAAACGCATGCAATTCTCAGTGGGAAGCCTCAGGACAGTTGATGGGTGATGGATGGTGATACTGAACTGGATGCTGATTGCAGAAAGGTGTTGAGCTAAGTGACATTGAAAGGCATATTTCACAATTATGCGGTTTGGATTATGAGCTGTTTTCTCAGCCTCACTTGCTTTGGATGGGACATAATCACAGAGTGATGGAGAGCCAGAGCATTAATTCCAGAAAACAGAAAATGAGAAGCATTTTGATACTTTTAAGACTTTCCTTTCTCTGAATGATAACACCGACTTTAATATTTTTCATTTGTTCATCATTTGCTTTCCAGAGCCTCGTCTTTTTTTTAAACTGCTCAGATTTGTGTCTGAATATATTTTATGATGATAAAGACTTGACAACATGTTGGCAATATTCAGTTTCATCTAGTGCTCATACAAGCTTGATTCACTGGCTGTATCAGCCTTCATTAAATCTGTTCCAGGATGCCCCGAGATGCCTGGCACTAACCTCCTGTTGCACTCATAAAACATTCAACCCTTCAGATAACACTCAGGCAAAAATGTTTTTTCTTCGTTATAAAAAAGGATGGCACACCTTGCCTTATTCGGATGTAAAATGAAAGTAAAGTAAAACACCAAGCAGTTTTGCTCTACTTACACTAAGCGGAATGTGTTTTCAAACTTGGGATGTAGCAACTTTTCCCCCCATTTGTTCAAAGATTGGATTGCATTTTAGAGCAATCCCTTTCTGTTACAAGACCACAAACACGCACGGGCGTATGCACGTGTAAGCGCGAACACACACGCTGAAGGGTTTTTATGTAATTGAAAATGGGTTTGCGTTCAGTAGATGGAATTCCATCTTTCTCTGTTCGGTTCCATCACCAAGATGAAGCAGATTTCACTGAGGCTGCCATGTAAAATACATCATGACTGCAGAGAGAGGACGACTTATTGATACCAGAACATGTTTCTTATATTTAGTATTTATGGAACACCTTCTAAAGGCAAGTCTCTAAGGCAGAGGCTCTACAGGAGTGATTGGTGAACATGTGACAGAGTGACTGCAGTGTCATGAGAGTTATGCACACATTATGTTGTCTGCAAATACATTTGTACTCTAAGGGCAGCTCAGAGCCTGGAATACCACTTTTGCTTCTTTCCTTCTCAGTGTACGTGTGTGCTTGAATGTACTTTGGACAGAGATGAGACCAACTATAGGAGAGAGTGCATTTGAGGGCTGAAGCACTGCTTGTGTCAAATCCTGTGCATGCTCTGGGTTTGCACCTGGTGCAAAACCACGACACACTGAAGCCATGAAAGCGGTGACCAGTCATTTTTTTATGTACAGCTTCCCTGCTTTTTTTTCTCTGCAGCCAGCTGAGCCACTCAGGCTCAGAGTTTGATCAGTATTTGAAGCCTGACACAGACAAGGCACCATACAATGAACATAAAAGGCTCAGCAAACACCCAGACACACACACACACACACACACACACACTCACACACACTCACTCACTCACTCACGCAAACAGCCATCCACACTGGCATATTTCTTTCATGTGTCTGTCTCACTCGTGCTCATTCTGGTGTTTTGGTGAAAGAACAAGGCTCGACTACAAAACACCAACAATTCACACACAGTCGCTCTACAGCTCTCTGTAGAGTTTCCATTCATCTCAATAATGGAGAAGAGGAAAACGCCGGTGCCAGATTGTCTGTGGCACCTCCACAACCTTGCATTTCTGACGCTGCCAGCCAATCTGTCTATCAGACAAAATTCATGGAGGTGCCACTTTTAAAGAGGAGGAGGAAGAAAGGTCATGTTTGAATAATGAATCTGTGCAGGGAATGAACTGCAGCTCTGGAGTCTTTTTTTTTTTTTGTGAGTTTTCTGAAGGTGGGTGAGTCGGTGACCAAAGTCTGAGTGCCTGTCAGGAAAGGCAGTGTGAATTTTCTAAGAGAATGAAGAAAAAGGAACAAGGGAGTCTGAACTTAAAAAAAACACATCACAAATGAAACATAATGTTATTTATGCTTTAACCAAAGCCTTACACACATGACAGGTGGAAGAAAAATACAGAGAGATGGCGGTGATGATTATGATGACTGCGATACTATGGCATTGTTTACAGGCATTAGCAGAAGGTCGGACTCTGTCCTGACAAAAAAAAAGCTATTATCTGGAAGGGTGAGATGGTCCACTGGGGCTCGGCACTCATCAGTGCAAAGGACAGTAGGCAGGTCGAGGTGTCCCAGGATAGCAGTAACAACCCATACAGGTGGTGAAAGGTGTCATTAGAAATGGGCAGGGCAATCTGGTGTCCTCTGCTCTGGCTCAGACAGATACAATACAATTAATTTTGTTCTGCTCCTTGAAATCTTGGATTGAAAGAGCAGTGAAATGAAAAGTCTGATTTTCCTGAATTTATGGCCATATAATGAAACCTCACAAACCATAACTTACTGTAAATGTTGTGTACTGTGTTCCCTTTGGAAAACTTGCTCTTTGGACATTCACGCCCACCGTCTTCGAGCACTGAGACTATTTTTCTACAGTAAATCACAATGTACTTTTAGTCTCATAAACTGAGCTGATTGGTAGATGGCTATTGCAGCGATGTTTTACACCAGAGAACAAATCCAAACCAGTTAGCAGCAGATGAAATTTTAAAATCTGCATCTTATTAGTTTTATTTGTCTATTGGGAGCAGTGTAACAAGCTGTAAACATAACACTGTAACTAGGAGGTTAGGAGGTGGTTATCAACAGCTGCCTGCTGTGTGTGTGTAAATGTGAGAATGAACCAAAAGTATTAAAGTTGCTGCTGTAAAATGAAAATAAATGACTAAAACACACCAAAAAGCGATTACGTTTCACCACAAGTGACATTTTTTATACTACAAGTATTAATTGGATTAATTGTTACATTTTATGTTTATCTTTAATACGCAGCTTGTCACTGTAGATCAACCAAGAAGTAAGGTAGCCCTTGAGGGCAAACATTTGCTTCAGAAATATTATGAGTCCTTTTTCGTCATATTACTGATTGTTTTATAATCTTTGGTAGCTTTTTCATGGGTATTTAAGTCATATGCATATATGTGAATTAATGCTGTCTTAACTAAAGCCAACACTGTATAAAAACAGAATTTAAAACCACATAAATTACAACCAGAATCCATAAGTCACACTGGCCACATAATACCCTTAACTATTCATCATAATAGTTGAATAAACAAACTTGAAAAACTTGAAGGGTATGAAAATGGATTTAATCAGTAATCTGCAGAGCTGAGTGTTGGCCTCCAGTGGATGAGAACATCTGCTGAAGAATGACTGATTCTCTCCATAATGATGAATGGGAATATAGATAGAGTGAAGGGAAAATATATGTGTGTGGAGATGCCTTCAGGTTCAGGCCAGGATATCAGGATAATCATTTACAGAATGACAGGAGCTATATACTGTGTGCATTAATGGCCTTTGTGCCCTGTTTGATCAGCACGGTTAGAGGCAAGTTACAATGTGCAGAACATGAGGACAGTTTCACACAGAGCAGCAGGTGAAAGCATGTGCTGTTCCACTTATCTACTTGTCTTTACATGATCCTGTACTAAAGTATTGGGGTAATAAAGTGGAATGACGCAATTTAATGCACAACTCTCCCTGTAAGAATATAAAGTAAAGGTAGGATGGAAGTTCTGCTTTTAAAGCTTGACCCTGCTCCCTGGTGATAGTGCATTCAGCAAGACAAGACTACAGCTCATCCTAATTATTTCTAACTGATGGGGCAATTCATCAAGAGAGGCAGACTGAGAGAGGCGAAGGGAGGAGGAAGAGGAGGTGGTGGAGGTGGAGGAGGAGGGAAACAGGAAAGGACGGTAAGGACTCATGCGGCGCAACCGCTCTTCCTCTGTAAGATCTTACCTTTCTGTGCTTTCCCTCTCTTGTTCTTTCTTTCAAGTCTCCTGGTGCTTTTCTTTCCTCACTCTCCAAGGGCTGGATGCTGTCTGCATGAAACATTAACCATACTTTCTTTTAATACCAGTAACCACTTTCTGTATTATATCTGGCAAGGTAAGCTGCTAACACAAACACATGGTTTTGTTATTGTAAGAAGGCACAAGGAGGAGATCTTCTGTCTGAATGAGTCAATGTGCATTCAGAAAACCTATTTAGTTTTATTCCTCATATGAGGATTCTGTGACAAATGTCCACAGCCCAGGCACATTGGGTCATTAAATTCATATTTATAAGATTGATATCGATACTTATCAAAACACCGACGCCCCCTTATGGCATCAAAGGCCCCAGGCGCTGATTCTTCCATCATGAAGAGAGAGATGGATGGACTCAGAGAATGGACAAGAGCGAGAAGAAGAGGGTAGATAGAAAGAAAAAATGTCCTCAGCCACCGCAGCTTAGTGCGATTCACCGTTGCGGCATTAGCTGACGTCTCCTGATAACAGCGGTAAGGGATTAATCAGTATTCTGTGCATAGCTTTGGACTGCACTGGTCCTTTATCACAGCAGCAACTGCGGCCTTCCTCTAAAGGTAAGGTTAAAATGGAGATTACGCTTTGTTCCCGCACACCCCCTCTAATGAACCTTATCTCCCCTCACTACTCATCCCTTCATTCTGTCGAGCTCACACAGAATAACACACCTTCTGCCCTCTTTCCCCCTCTCTGGAGTTAAACAGAGAAAGGCTCTGTGTTGTCTGTGTCTCTTTTTAAGTGCAACGGGCCACTCACCCCGTTGTCTCCTTCATTTCCGCTCCGAGTCATTCACATCCAAGCGTTAACAGCTGATCCAGTCTAATGTGTAAACATACAAAGTCCTGACTACAGGCTCATTCACGCTTTATTTTGAGTTGCTGCTTTCATGCTAAATGCAAAAGGGAAACAGCCTCCTGAAAACTGATACACACTAATGTCTACACCAGCAAATCAATTTAGTGTGACTAATTAAAACATGATTGTGAGTGCAACGCTGTCAGTCTCTGGGTGCAAAGCAGCAAACTGTCTCACATTTGAGCTAAATTACTAGATATTACAGAATTGTACAAGAAGGTGAATAGATCATTTTTTCACGTTTGAAAAAATACCGAAGCCACGTTTACACTGAGCTAAGTTCTGTTTAAGTGATCGTTTAAGGATCAGTAATTTAAAGTAGGACAGAACAACTAGTTCCTTTTCATGTATATTTACTTTACACCTGTAACTGCTACACAACTGGGCCAACCAACAACCCTAACATTTGCTTGCTAACACATAGAGACGACATTCAGTGTGTTAAATGTACTGAATGTCAAGATAACCCTAACCCTAAATGTACCACGTTTACATGTCAGTTGAAAAAATGAATTATGGCCTAAACCTGTCTCTAACTGGATAACTAAAGTGCATGTAAACACGTTTCTTAATCTGACTGAAAATGGACAATAGTAACAGCACAAAGTTTAGCACAGGACCTGGCCAGGAAAAACAAAAAAAGGACCTGGCCCAATGTGTCAGTGTCATTAGTGCAAGATGCCTTTTATCAAGAAAGGAAAAAAAAGGAAGCCTGAAAGCCTGACCCAATTCCAGTCATCTGTAGTGTAATATTTTCGGCCCCATCCGACCTGGACCAGCACGTCAGGTTGGCCCAGTCACACCCTGTTTATACCTGGCATTAACATGTGTTTCAGTGATCGGATTGCAATCGTTAGTGCTTAAACGTGCAGGTGTAAACGCCCCAATACACATTGAGGACGGCTTGTGATCCGATTGGCCAAACCAGTTCCGGAGGTGGTCAGGGATGCAATGTGACCACATTCTACACAAGTGTAAACGGTAATGCGTCCTGTATCCGGGTACAACTATGCTGGCAGAATGGTGCTTCCCATTAATTAATGAGACTCGTTTGGGTCCACCATAGTCTCTCACAGAAAATATTATTGTTAGGTTTTTAAACAGCGTTTCACCATCTCTCATCTCTCAGCCCCTCTTCCTGCTGGCCTCCATCTCTTGCTCGCGCGCAGGGGCGGACGGATGGACATGGGGACACACGGACACACACACACACACACGGACAGGTCGAGCTGGAATGCTTATAAAGGCTAAATGTACAGTGTTCAAATTACCCTGCAATCTCTTTTTCGTTTTTAATTTACCCGCACAAATATGTGATGGGATCGCAATCAGATCTCATGCGGCCACTGGAGACGCATATTAATGCCAGGTGTAAACACTATCTGGTCAAACTGTATCCAGATACAATCTGAATACGAGACGCATGTCAATACCAGGAGTAAACGGGGTGATAGTTGACTACACTAATTGGTTGTACAGCACCATCGATGTTTCCTTCCTACTAATTTACACCTCACTGAAGTTTCCACTGGATAAAACATTTATTAAGCTTAATGGCCCAACCCTGTTTAGCAAATCTCTAGTTTGAAAATAGCTAGTGCTTACTTGACATGCAAATTTACTGATGGATTTTTGGTGCAACACAACCCAGTTGTCATGTTTGCATAAATAGGGCAAGCACTGCATCAAAAAGCAAGAGACAATGTAAAGGTATGTAAACCATGCAGTCTGGTCGCTCATTCGCTGTTTTACTAACCCTTCTCCCGGTCATGGACATTTGATTTCAATGATGCCGGTGAGAAAGCAATCAATAGAACCGTAGGTAACGTTACTGATCATATATGATGTTAGGACATGTATATTTGTGTAGCCTTATCTGTCATAAACAAGAGGTTATGGGTTATGGGGTGTGTTTGTGTCATGGCGCTGCCAAGACGAGAGCTGGGACACCGGGGTGGGGGGGCACTGATGATCTTGCAAGTTTGGTTTTTCGGCCAAGAGACGCCAGGTGGAAGACAGAGAGCCTCCATTCTCCCTGTAACAAGTTACAAGTCATTTATTCAACCATCACAATTACTCTGGAGCTGTTTAAGGTCAAAATGTAGTATAGTTAAGGTTAAAATCTTGCATAGTTCCTCTTTAAAATACATCA
>OMNW01032372.1:24451-36220 GCA_900303245.1 Selene dorsalis
TTAAAGCTGACCACACAGAGCTGCTGTATTATTGTGTTTAAAGTTGTTTTGATTTGTTTTTTGGAGATTATGTTAGGAGTCTAAGGCTAAGGTTAATAGACTGTTCATGCCTAGAACTCCAATTCAGTGGTCATTTCTATATCATTACATGATACATCACATTCATTTATTTGTTTTGATCTCAACTAGATGCCTGTAGAGTCTCATCAGTAGTAACATGTACACTTTTTATTGGAGTCTGCTGAAAGCAAGCTTTCTGCCAGAAACTGCAGTTCTCTGAATGGCCACTAGAGTGCTGCGCCAGAATATTTAAGACTCTACAACAAACTTCTCTGTGATAACAGCTGTGTAAAGGGTGAACTTTTATCAGTCCACAGAGTTATATTTTATTTAGGCTGAAAGTTATGCATAAATGAGGATGTGAGAGATGTGTGTGGATATATTCACCACAAATCCACATTCACCAAAGTCTCGAGCATCACCACAAGTAGGCAACAGATAGGCTTTGTCAGTTTTCATATACAAGCTATAATCTGCACACCTACACATTTTATTTTAATATCATTATTATTCTTTGTCATTATGTATTACTTTGGTGGATTTAGTTGCAGCACCATCACAGAAAAACACAAATCAGTACAAAGGAAAACAATGGAGACTTAGCTGCAGGTCGAGAAATGAATCAAGAAGTCTAATCAAAGACGACTTTGGAAATGTCACAAGTAAAAGATTAATATTGACTGAGGCAAATTAAGGCTTTTGTTGGGCGAAACTGTCGGTATCAGACGGTCGAGATTGAAAACGCACCGAGAACTCATTCAATTTCCCACCTGCCTCTCCGAACTCCTCCGTTCAATAAATTTCACTTTCAGTTGAGGGTACAGTATATCACTGACATGACTGTGGTAGATGGAGCCAAAGCAAAAGGTGGTAAAAACATTTACCACAGGTTGTCATCAGAGGGTGATAACTAATACAGTGTGTTTGTACAGTGCTATTGTAGCCAGACGTTGCCACACTGACATACTGTGCTTTTCTTCCTGCTCCTCATGCCTGCTCTTTGTCTCTCCCTCTTGCTCTCCTACATATTTCCCCATTTTACACATCATCCAATTACTAACACAAGATAATCAAATCTGCATCCTGGTCATCTGCTGAACTAGGGAAGCATCACTGGTGATCTCCGAGCTGAAGTTTCAATTGTATTACACATGACCTGACCGGGGCAGGTCAATTCAATTAGTGTTTAAGCACAGCTGCTCGATAATGGCTTTGAAAGCGTGTTTGCATGTTTTGGTGCATTCGCTCTATGATTGAGGACGTGATGAAACTTTCATATCCGAGTGGGCCATTGTCAATTTACCTTTGACTCTCCATTTAACATCCCATGCTTCTCCAGGTCTTCTTTTTTCGCCTAGTGGTTGAGGTCAAAGGTGACCCAGATAAATGGAACCAAACAGGAAGCAACATCTGTTGTCTAAAGACTGACAAGGATGGATTGCATGACTGATACACATGGAGTGCATCCAAGGTTTCCAGGTCATGAGGCACTTGCCTTGAGGTCGGCCGGGGTCGGGGCCCCTCTAGAACTTTCTCTCCCTGTAGACTCCCGGAAGCCAATCAACTCAAAATGCCGGCTGATCATCTGGAGGAGGGTTTGGGATGTTATTGCCAGTCAAACTGACCCCATATTTTGATTGATGCGGCCGCGTTCTAGCACTAAATAAGAGCTGCAGCTCTCCTTTAACTCTTTGCAATTAGTCTTTTTGCCTGCGTTCATCCTGTAATCGTGATGGAGGATATTTCCTGTGTACGGTTGGAGAACCAAAAACGCAGGGGGACTGGAGCAAATAGGACAACATTATACACATACATCACATGCGTGTGACTGTGCACATATGGTGGGTTTGAGTGCCAGCTGACAAACACAATCACAGACAGAGCCAGCTGCCTTCAGAGTACAGTGGCAGCCTTTGTAGAAACTGAAAGCCCGAGCCCACTGCATTTATTCTGCATCAGCATGGCAGCATTTTCCAAATCATTCCATTTGCACATGGAGCTGTGCTGCACGCCTGTAAAGACCTAGACTGGCAGCACTGCAGCAGTGGCGTCTTGATGCATATAGTCTCAGTTAGAGTTTCACATTTTAAGTGGGACCTTGTGTGTTTGTCAGTTGGTCCTCAGAATGACATGCAGCCACTTAAAGCCAGCTGCCTCCAGAGTGGTGGACTATATGGCGATCTGGGTGAGCTTGTTAAAGGACAGCCTCAAGGCTGGCTTTCTCAAATTACTCCTGTGTGGCAGGGGAAAGGAGAGCCAGCCTCTCTCCTGTGTGGCTTTACTTAATTGCAAAAGGCGACGACGGAAGCGTTCCCTCCTAAATCTCACCACTTATTGGGCGCAATTTCACGGATGAGAAATACATAGAAGCATTGCCCAGTATTGTGTATATAATGTTCTACATGTCAGGGGAGCACTGATGGAACAGCGTGGACGGAGTAGCTATAGTTTTTTTTTTTTTTTTTTTTTTTCCTGGAACAAGCCATGCAGGATGTCCTTACATCCTTCTATCAAGGCGTTTCTCAGGGGTATCAGTGTAAAAAATGAATATCCTATAATTTCTCCTCTTCGCTCCCGGCGCTCTTTCAATTACAACCTTTCAATTTAAAATACTAAAGATCATTCTACTCCATATCTCTGGTTGGGAAATGGGTGTGAATTTATGGAAAGGTCAAAATTAAATTAGAAAGGATGGGAGCTGCGGAGAGCTGGCATCCAAATGACCGTCACTTCATAAAAAGTTATAGAGATATGTGGCGTACACCGGGGTGGCTCTTGGTTTTGGCCTATCAATTTCCATTAACAATAGTGTTATGGAGAGCATTACATGCATTTTCACAGGGCATGAGTAAGTGATACGCTATTTCCCTTATCCCTTAAGTCCTCCAAGTGTTAGAGCATGTTGAAGAAAGTGCATGTTGATAATAAAAAAGCAATTGATAGGACTGCTGTCTTTTTGGAGCAGCTGTCAAATATAAAGGCTTGATGACAGATTGCTTTTCAGCACAAGTACAGCTGTGAATCTGAATGGTGTCGGCATTTAACACATCCGATCCCGCTCATGTGTGTGTGTGTGGTTGTGACTGCATTTGTGTATACTTGTCATTTAATACATGAACACAACTGTAGGTGTTTTGTGTGCATGTGCGTACTGTGTGTGTATGTGTTTATGGATGGATGAATGCACTGAGCAATCGATCAAACGTTTTACATGTTGCTGCCGTGTTCCTGTAGAACTGTGTTCAGACTCCACGTGTTTATTCATGAGCTTCACTTTACCACACTTTTTTTTTCCTGCCAATGAATTTACTGATATTTGAGAAGCAACAAGAAGCTCAGGACGTGGCCACCTAAAAACATGTGTTTTAGTCATTTTTGATAATGCCACAGAAAAAAAGCAGATGTCAGTGTTTGCGTTATTTTGAATATTTTCAGCACTTGATCAGTCATCCAACAGCTCTTTCCTTTGGATTTCCTGAACTGCTGAACTACCATATCCCTGTGCACAGGTGCACCTACATTTAGCTGATCTGTGGGATAGCTTTTGTGTGGAGATATTTTTGAGGGTGACCCCTTCTGCAGCAGCTCATCACTCAGCTTGCCACAGCTCCTGATGCTTCTCCACAGTGGGAGCTTATCTGAATCCAGTATACTAACTATAGACAAGTACTTCACACGACCCCACGTCAAATAATCCCAAACTATTGCGATATCAAATAGCGATAAGGCATCCGAGGCTATTTAAAGAGGTCCCGTGCAATAAAAAAGTAGCTCAGCCAGGCAGGGAACATCCTGATCCAGCAATAGTACTAGAACGAGGGTCTTTGTCTCTTTATAACATACAAGTCCAGCTGAAGCTCATTACGGTGGTAAGACCAGCATCCCTGAATAGTTTTGACTTTAATTCTCTGCAAAGAAAGAATGTGTGCTCTTCATACAGCTGTAAACATGGTAATGCATAAACATAAAAGGTGTTAACAATCACCTACACAGGGAAGCCTGGGGCAGCTTGTAACATGGGTCAGATGTAACACTTACATTTTGCCAACTCACTCAATAAATGGGAATTAAATGAATATGGTTCAATATAAAGTATTTATCACAATCCTTACACCATGTTACAGTTCACCTGGACCATATGGGCTGAACAGACACATGTAACTAGTTTGTGTCACAACACATCAGTTTAAAAGAGACAGGCAGACATGTCAAATTGTTACAACCATCCCTGCTCTCACTGAATCAGACAACCAGGTTGAACCAGGACTGTGTTACACTGCTGACAAACAGCAAGACTCTATAATCACCAAATGCGAAACAGCGGCGACACAAACACACATTAAAAAGAACAAAAGCTTCTTTGCTTATGATGCAGACTGACACTTTGTCACCTTTTATTGCACAATCAGCACTTTTGCAAAGCCTGTGCATACATGAGGAAAGATTACAGTGACCAACAAGGTGCATGGAGCCAGCATGACATCCACACCTCATCTATATTATCAGGACGTCTCATCCACATCTCTCCATATATCTCAGTGTCGTGTGAGTGTAGTTGTCTTAAAGTGTAATGGAAGTCTCTCCTCTGCTCTGCTCTGCTCTCTCCGTCTCTCACTGATGTGAACAACACTAGGGAGCACACTTACTCCAGAAATGAGAGGAAGTCGGAGAAAGAAAGAGAGAGTAGAGGAGGGGGTCAGAGAGAGGGAGGTATCTTAAGGGCTGCAGGGTGAGCGAATGAAAGGAGACTGAGACAGAAAAAAAAGCGAGTGTGTGAGAGAGAGAGGAGCTGTGTGTGCAGCTTGGTATCGGGCTTTTGTAGGCTCGATGGCGAGCTCAGGGAAGTGAGATCAGAAGCACAGGGTACTGTGTGCACATAAGTGTGTGTATGTGTGTGTGTGTATGTGTGTGTGTGTGTGTAAAGGGGGAACCGTGGTGTCAAGCTTGATTTCATTACTGGGGCTAATCAGGTCCATATACTTTAAGTGCTGCTTTAATTTGTCTAATCTCTGCAGGATATGGCCACTGCCCTCCAGCTACATGGCTGCTTTGCCTGGAAAAGCTATTAAAGAGCACATGGACACGCAGTGACTCTGACCTGGAAACAGAAGATACCATCCCTCTCACATTAGCGGTTACATGTTTTTTGTTAACATGTACATTGACACCTCAGGCTGTATTTTCCATATTTACTATGCAACTCTGTGGACAAAAACAAAACATGTCACATTGGTTTTAGCCCTCAGATCTCTCCTACTTTTTTGGAGCACACAGTACATGCCTCTGGAGGTTTGGCCCTATCTCAGGTGTCTCTCCAAATACCAATGAAGCTTTTTTTTTTTTTTTAATGCTTATTTATAAGATTGCAAGAAAAGCAGAAGTGTCAGGTCACCTGTCTCAGATAAATGACATTGTACACATTCTTGCCCTGGTTCAATATGAGCTATGTCACATGTGAGGGGAAATATAATTGAGATGCTAGCACATTAAAATGTCAAGTTTTCCAGGGTTCACAGAATGAAGGCATTATCACGGTAAGGTGGATTTAAATGTGTTTGACAAGTTCAGTAAAGCAGCCCTGAGTCTGTATATGTACATATGTACTGCTGAAACAATTAGCCAGGAAATGCCAGCGGTTCACAGAGCCAGCTTGACATCCATGGAGCTGTGAACTTGCACATCACTGTCATTTTTCATTTTCAGAGGGAACAATGTGCTGGTGTTTTATTGAGCAGGACCTTCACATGAGTCAGAGGAGCTGAGAGCAAGTGGATGAAACCAGGTGACAGAGCTGTGAAAACGTCAAGACTGAAGCCAACTGCATTTAGCTAACAAATATAGGCACACACACAAAGTGCAGGCTCAGTCTTTTGCTGGCTGCAATGCAGATGGTATATTGGACTAGTTCTGCTTGGAAGTATTACAGCTTCATGTTAGATGCTTCGGGCAGAGATGGGATGTTTTTAAACTTATTTTGAGGCTGCAGTCACTTTTTCATCCTGACTGCATCATATTGTGAAAGACTTTATAACACAGAACAAAGAGACAAAAATGACCCTGTTTTGTATCTATATGTTGATCAGAGTTGGAGCTGATATATACCCACAACTGCTGTTCAGTCATGTGACCCAGCAGTGAGCATTGTACCCTCTCAACTGACAAAAGCCAGATGTTAATGGATGTTACTGGGGCTACCAGGGAGTCTTGTTGATCTTGGTTCAGAACCTTGTTGAGATCCATAAGTGACACTGTGGCAAAAAGTTCAGTTCTTAAATAAAACTTCTCTTCAGCATCTAAAAGGGCTTTGAGATTAGACAATGTATATATCGGTCAATTTGTGTAGAGATTTTTTTTTTATAACCTTTTAACCTGGCCTGCTCTCCCTGCCTCTCCTGCCCACCAGAAGCTGCTCCATCATTTCTTGTTAACTAACTGATTCTATTTCCATGTTTTCCATATTCTGTGTTGTCAACTGTTTTCTTGTCTGTATACAACATCTATGTCACGTCTGCCCGTCCTGGGTGAGGGATCCCTCCTCTGTTGCTCACCCTAACCCTTTTCCCTGTTAAAGGGTTTTCTTGGGGGTTTTTCCTCAGTTGATGTGAGGGTCTAAGGTCAGAGGATGTTGTCATGATGCTGTGTAAAGCCCTTTGAGACAAACTGTTTGTAAAAACAGGCTATACAAATAAAATTGCCTTGCCTTGCCTTTAACCTTTAACAGGTAATCCCATTGAGACACGGGGTCTCATTCCCAAGAGAGACCTGTTTCAGACTGACATAATACAACAACACATGGTTAAAAACAGACCTACAATACAATACATACATATAACTTTCTACATTAAAATGCCAGGTGGAAGCGAATTTAAAGGGGACATATCATGCCCCTTTTCCACAAATTAAAATAGCCCCCAGGTGTCTTAAAGACATGTCTGTGACATGCTTCAGTCAAAATACCCCAAGGATCAAACATCACAGCTCTTTTCATCATCTTAAAACAGCCTTGTTCAGAACGGCTGGTTACAGTGTCTGTCCCTTTAAATGCAAATGAAACACTGCTCATCCCGCCCCACCCCTTTTACTGGCACCGGTACTCACAGGTAGGGGTGGTATTATGCAAATTCGAAAACTAATGACATCATTGTCAGACAACTGAGAAAACAGCTCGTAAAACCACATGGATTTCAATCTAGGGAGCCTGTAAATTACAGATTCTTTGTCAGTTCTCACATTTTGGGGGCCAGAAGGCAAGACAAACACCCAAATATATGAGAGCCTTCAAAGAGTGATCAAAAGATACTAAAAACAGGAACAAGTTCCCAATAAACAAAGTTCGAGGTACTAGCTGGGTCATTTTATTTTGGAGACCCAACCACAGGTCTGTGGATTTAGGATTTAATCTCCTCATGTGATCCCAGACAAGCTCCATGATGTAAGATGTAATATGTGGAGTGCAGGCTATCTGAGTGTTGTGCTCTTGTTTGTTCCCTGGTTAGACTGCATAGGAAAAAAAAAAAATCAAACAATAAAATTAAATTGAATTAAATGCGAGGTGACTGGCTGTAAAACCACACTTGACCCTCAGCTATTGGCTCACTGCCAGAGCAATATATTTGTGCGTGATTAGATTTCTGCTCGTACAACCTTTGATTACACTTATAAAGACTGCAGATTACATCTAATTACCTCTGCCATAGAGGTTTGTTTTCACAGCGGCTGTTTGTTTGTTTGTTTATTTGTTTGTTTATTTGTCAGCAGGAATTACTGAACCAACCTGCAACTGTGGTGCGGGGATGGAGCCTGGTCCAGGGAATCTGGTTCAAGGTGGATTCAGAATCTTATTTTTTAACACTTTCCTTGGAGACATTAAAGGTCTCAAACTGTCAAACTTCCATCCATCCATTTTCTATACCGCTTATCCTCACTAGGGTCACGGGTGAGCTGGAGCCTATCTCAGCTGACTTAGGGGCGAGAGGCAGGGTACACCCTGGACAGGTCGCCAGTTTATCGCAGGGCTACTGTCAAACTTAACATGAGAAATTTTATCATGTGAAGCTCTTTGCAATTGTGGTGCCTATTCTCTGAACAGTGCAGATCTAATGGAAAAAATGATTAACTGTGTCAAGGAGGTCATGTTTGCAAATGTGTCTGTTAGTTGGTTCGTTTAAGCCTGTCTGTGAACAGTTCCGTATGAATGTGTGTGTGAAAGGATGAATGTAACAAAAGGTATAAAGCGCTTTGAGCCGTCCGACTGACTATAAAAACACTATGCAAGTCCATTTACCATATGTGCCCAGCCGTGGAAAAACCAGGAACAAGTCTCCTGAGGAGCATTTTGGGTTATTTACAGATTCTGAAAGTGGAGTTTCTAAGCTTTCCAACAATGTCTAACACATGGAAATCTGAAAATATTTGAAGTTGTGGCCATTTGAATGTAGGCACTCCTCAAACTAGTTTAGTGAGAAATCCAGCCTGAAAGTTTCTGAATTGTCACCTACCTGGGGAGCCAGGTAACACACTGCTGCTCATTTGCACATTTACATAAGTCCAACCCCTATTGGTCTTGCTGTCAGTGACATCTGGTATCTGTTAGCTTGCAGGACAGAAACTATTGTGTTCTATGTCTAGCATGAACAAACAGTTTGTAATCTCTGTATGTGACTCTGACTGAACACAAAACTAACGTAGATAACTTGGATGCTAATGAAAACTCACCCCATAAGAAACTGAAAAGTATTCCTAAGAGGTTCGGAGGTGCTTTCTTTATGTCATGGGCTTCTTGGTGGATGTAGTCATCTCAGAAGTAACTACTGTACGTCTGTTCGCCTCAAGATGTACAATTATTCTCATGTCCTGCAGCTGAAGAATCCATCCGTATGTTGTACATCAGCTCTGGAGAAAGTTTGCGGCTACACGACTGTGTCCCAAGGAGAGAATTCTCCTTTCTTCTTCCGTAGCATTTGCAGTCAAAGTTACAGATCTTCTCCATTTCTCTGTCTTTATCGCCTTCAAATGTTACAGTAGATGTAGCTTCTGATATCTTACGCTCCAGCTCCTCCTCTGCGAGGCCGAGGGCTTCTTCTTGTCTTCATCTTCGGCTAAAGTCAACTGTAGATTAGAGATGTTCTCCAGTGTGATGCAGTCACTCTTGTCGATTTCTTCAGTTTCATCTTCTAGTTCGGATTCAGAATCAGAAGTGAGATGGGCGTCAGCATAACCATAAGCATCTGTCTTGTTGAAGAAGTTCTGCCAAAGATTTGCACTGTAACAGCCACGATTTAGCTCTTCTGCAATGTGTGTTTCCTGGTCCATCTTCATTCAATGATGAAAACACATGCAGCTTCCAGAAGTAGCAGTAACAGTTACAAGCCTTCTACAATGCAGGAGTACCTGCATAAGCAGCCATGTGGTTCCCTTTTAACGTGCAGCTGATTGGCTGAAAAAAGAACAAAAGCACGTGAATAGCCAAAAAAGCTAGTATGCTAATTTACTGTTGTATCGCCACACCTCCAACTAGGACCCAGCTCCCTGCGGGAATTTCCTCTAAAACAACCAAATACAAAGTTTTTGGTTTTAAGACCCACGATACTGTTATTTGAAACATGGAGTGGCTTCCTCATGATTTCAACTTTCATATTCTGCAGACTTGATGCTGGTTTTCTCGTGGCTGGTCACACATACCTATACCAGTAGATTTAATTATCATATTATGGACTAGTCAGGGCTACCAGTCCTAACTTGGGGGGTCTTCCATCAAAGTCGCTAAGAACATTGAGACTATTGCGTAATCTTGAACCTTGATTTAGCGCGAACTCCAAACCAAGCTCCAACCCGTTCCATCAAGTGAGATCAGCTGGCTCCACTTGACGCTAATTCAAGCCTCACCTGTAAGCCTCATCAGGTCCAAGCCCACACCAGTCGAGTGCCGGAAACTTCTGCACAGCAGAGTCAATGCTCCTTATGGAGATTTATGATGAATATAAAGAATGTACAACAAGAAAAGGAAACACTGCTGCTGTTAACAAGATAACAGAGGAGGTCTGGAACAATATGACTGACAGACTAAATATATCATGTGAATCCTTGATTTAAGTATGTCTTATAGCTCACTGGATGGGGCAGGTGTACTAAAATGTTTTAGTCCTCGCCGCAGTGAGTCTGAGTTCGAGTCCCCCCGCTGGTCCTGTGGTCCTCTCACTTCTCATTTCCTGTCTCTCTCCACCTGTCCTCTTAAAATGAAGGTGTAAAAGTCCAAAAAGATACTTTAAAACCCTAATCAAGGGTACAAAGTGAATGTAGATAGTGACACCTATTATAAAAAAAATTTAGCTTAATAAACCTAAATAAAATCACAAAATGTATTAATTTATTTTAACAAGTGATATTCAACATATGTATCAAGTATTTCATATGATTCATCACATTTATTACACAGTTGACTGTTGAAAATTATATTTCATTCAAGGAGATGTGTGATAGTTAATAGTAGTTTTAAATGTCCCAGTTTCATTTTATTATTTTTTTATTTACTGTAAATTCTCAAAGAGAAGCCCAGGCTTGAACAAGAAGAATTTGAACTTGAACTTGAACCAAGAACTTGAACTAAAAATAGAGATAGACATAAGTCACCATGGTTACAAGGCTGGCATTTGTGTTAACCACGGAATTGAGGCTCAGGTTGATGGAACGGAAGTCGGAGCTTAGCTGGAAGTATCAGCCTTAGCCAGAACCATGGTTTCCACGGTTACGGAGGAGGAGCTAATATTAGCCATGTTGATGGAAATGAACTCTCACTAAAATAAGTGAGACTAGGCCATTTAAGCCTGACTTTGAGCTTGATGAATACCCCCCTGGAGTGTAAGGTAAGGTGAAAAAAGGAACAGAGAGGAGGTGGGATGGTTTTCCACACAGGAAAAATAGTGTGGAGGTGGGTCAGTTAGCAGGTCCCTCAGACCAAGGCAGCAGTACCACCACAGGCCTCGACTCCTGGGGGTGACGAGCTCCATCTGGAGTCCTCAGTTCAGGTTTTAGATTGATGAAATCAGGCTGGTTCTCAAAAGTGTGTGTGTGTGTGTGTGTGTGTGTGTGTGTGTGTCTGTGGTCCTGACAGGTCAGTGTCTCCAGTGTAGCACTCAATCAAGCTGCAGCTGTGCTAACCACACAGGTGAGTCTCATCACCTCATTAACTCCAGTGCATGGACACGCCTCCCAGAGTGACATCATCTCATTAAGACAGTTTAACCACAACGCTTAATTATATCTCAGTGAAAAACAGTCCAAGGTGTTTGGGAAAAGAGAAAGAAAGAAAAAAGCAGGAGGAGCTATAACCCCTTTACTTCTAACAATATATGTTATCTGAAAATAGAGCCCTTATACAATTGCAGGTGTCTGTGTGTCTTTGCATGACCACAACCCCTTCACTTACCAGCATGTCGCTGTGTCGTTACCTTCTCCTGTCTTGTCAGAGTTGTCAACCGCACTTCAGGTTAAAGCTAGTCCTCATGTTCTCACTTGCACATATCATAAAGCATTTATGGCCACTGCTGTCAGAGGATGTGACAGTGTGATGTGTGTGTGTGTGTGTGTGTGTGTGTGTGGAGTACATATTGTGCAGCACACATTAATGCTTCTCTTCTTTTCTGTTTCCCTGCATTTGTGGGAAGACAAAAAAACATCACTTAAAAGGCACGTTTGTGTGTCTTTGCAGTC
>OMNW01032382.1:0-24990 GCA_900303245.1 Selene dorsalis
AGCTTCATATCTGTAGAGAAACATCATGTTATTTAGGAGTCAGTGCAGCAGGTGTTGATTTAAACTCGTGCTCGTGTGCAGCTGTGTAGCGATGCTACAAAATAAAAGCTCAATACTATGTTAAACGCCAAAACAAGCAATAAACATATAAAAACAAATTAATTACATTTTTACCATAAACTTAAATCATGAATAATATATTTATACTCAAATCATGTTGGAATATACACACTTTTTATGACTTTTTTAAGATTTAACTCATATAATAAACACAAGCTGCTCTCTAGTGGACGAAATGAGAAACAGCATTTCACTAAACCGAAAGGTGGTCTGCTACACAACTTATTTTTAGAGGTCTAAAAGTCATACCTGTGCTCAAATGAAAGTGTATTTGTTCATCATCTGCTCTCAGTTTTGAGTGTTATGACTGTGCATTTTACAGTCACAACACTCAAATGTGGGAATGTTATACTTGTGGCCAAAATATCAATGGGATATACTATGTTCCTATAGTATACTATGGATATTCCTGTACTATAGACATACTATACCTCCAGAAATCCTACTGTCAAAACGCAGAATTGCATACTTAACATATTTAAATCACAATTTTTTTTCTTGGGGGGGCCCCATTACACTGTCACCTTTTTTTCTCTGACCAGTTTGCAGGTCTGGAGAGAGCTGTCAAAGCTGGCTACTTGGTAACTGAACTTGTAGCCAAATCAAAAAAAGTCACACCCTATAGCAGAGACATCAATACCACCTGCCTGCAAAGCCATTGTGAACAAGATGCTCGGCCCTGACACGCTTAGGTTTAGGTAAATTTAAGGGGCAAGTTGTGTTACAGCCAGCAGTGATGACAACAACAAATAAACGGCAAATAAAACCTGTACACACACAGTGAGGAAGTACATATTATGCAATGCTGTAGAGGAGTCCAATGGTGGCAGGGACAAATGAGTTCTTAATTCTATTGGTCCTGCACCTCAGTAGAGTATTCACAAAGAGGGTGAATACAGATTGCCTGTGCCTTCCTTGTGGCTCTGGCTTTATATCTAAGTGTTAGTTCAATTTTGCTGCACATTCTCACAATCTAGCCTTTTCTTTTTTTTCAGGGTGAGACAGTGGCATAGGCAGAAATTTTATTTTGGGTGGGCCAGTACAAAATTGGATGGGCCATGTTTTCCCAGAATAAAGGACTTCACAAATAAACTAAAAGAGAGAGGTGGCGCTGCTCTTGTGGCAACCGGCAGCAGGCATTTGGCATGTGTTTTTAGTTGTTTTTAATAACTCAACAGTGCTTACTAGCCTCCAAACTAGTGGCATCCTGTTTTTAATGTTCTTATGTGCACCTTTTGCAGAGTTTAACAGTGTTTGAGTTGAGATGGAGACAGTATTTTTACTTTTCCTGACGGCTACGCGGCGAAAAGTGTCTATAAAGAAAAACTTTAATCCAAAATTAATGCCTCTGATCTTAAGTCTGTTTGGAACGGCATGAAATCGATGACAGGCCTACAAAAATGTAATAATTCTTTCTCCTTGAATGGCTTTACTTGCAGCTTGCCCATTAGTTAAATAAATTCTATCTGAGATTTAATTTAGATGTTTTTAATGAAAAAACAAGCAATACACAGGAACTTGTTAGAGACGTCTCTGCCTCTGATATTGATCTGTCCTCTGTCACCTAGCTTCTCAAACAAATTAGAGTAAACAAGAGCCCAGAGCCAGACAACATCAGTGGCAGAGTGCTCAAATTTTGTGCCTCGCAACTTAGTGAAATTTGTAAAGTTATTTTCACCCATTCTCTCAAGCTGCAGACCATTCCTAAGGTGTGGAAACATGCCACCATTTTTCCTGTGGCAAAAACGAAAAGCCCCAAAGTCTTAAATTACTTTAGACCAGTAGCCCTCACCTCTTTGGTGATGTAGGTCTTTGAGAACTTAGTTAGGAGGAAATATTGAGGCAGGTTGAGGGCCTTTTAGATCCTCATCAGTTTGCCTATCACGCAGGTAGGGGCGTGGAGGATGCGACCCTGTTTTTAATAAACCTCCTAGTTAAACATCTAGAGGCCCCTAAGACACATGCAAGGCTCTTGTTTGTTGACTTTCCAGCCCTATCTCCTTGCAGAGAAACTTATCTCACATTTAAATTTGAACCCTAATCTTGTTGGCTGGTTATTGGACTTGCTGTCAGATCGGTCACAATGCGTGAGAGTCAATGGCATGCTATCATCCAAGTTATTCTCCTCGACAGGTTACCCAAAGGGCTGTGTCCTTTTCATTTTCTATACAAACTCTTGTAGGAGTATCTATGAGAATAGGCATAGTCTGAAGTTTGCTGACGACTTCGTTATAATAAGTCTTTTAAAACTGAGCACAGTGCTGTGGTACACAATTTCATAACCTGGTGCAATGACTTCTTCCTGTTGATCAATGTGTCTAAAACCAAAGACATGCTTAATGACTTCCAGAAATCCCAACTTAGCAGCACTCCTTGTACAATCATTCAGGACAAGGAGGTTGAGATTGTATCAGAATATAAATGTTTGTGGACTGTCATTGGCAATAAGCTGAGCTTTGAATCAAACACAGATGCAGCATGCAAAAAGGTCCAGCAGCACCTGTTCTTTTTAAGAACACTGAGTTCATTTAAAGTCTGTAATGTTCTAATGACCTTATTTTACCAGTGTTTTATTGAGTCTGTTTTTACCTTTTGTTTCATGGCTTGGTTCGGTTTCCTCACCTTGTCCAGTAAAAACAGGCTAGCAAGGCTTATCAAAATGGCAAGCAAGGAGATTGGGGTGCAGCAAGCTCAGCTCCAGGACATATACTTCAAGTGAGTAAGGAACAAGAAACAAGGCTAAACTTATCCTTGACCACCCACTTTATCAAGAGTTGGACCTCCTCCCATCTGGCCGCCGTTTTAGTATACCAAAGACCAGAACGTGGCGTACCAGGGTCTCTTTCATTCCTGTTGCCAAAGATAGGCTTAATCTTCCAGGCTAGGCTTGTCTGCATACCTCATACTACTTCTCAGGCCTCTGCATTTAAATGCACTTCTTATTACAATGTTTCTGTTTTTGTAGCACAGTGCAGTTTAATGCATTGTGTGCACTGTTTACAAAGAGCATTACGCCTTATAATTAACAGCATTTTATTAGTAGTAGTATGTTTTATTATTTGTATTACCTCTCTTTATGTATTTTATTGCATTATGTTGTGTTACGTTAAGGCCAGTAATATGTTGATGTTGCTTCGTGCTGTCTTCTGTCTGTTGTGTCTGTGCTGCCTGCTGCAAATCTAATTTCCTTCGGGACACCTCCAGCAACAGAGCTCAGTAAAGGAGCGCACAATAGAAAAAACTTGTCTATTACATATTTGCACCAGCAGAAATGGTAGGGCATTTCCTCTACAGCACACAGCATTGTTAACCATTTTATTGCACTCAGGGCCTGATCTACTAAAGGTTTACATGTATTAAAATGTGTGCAAACTTGATATAAATATATACATGTTTAAAAATGCACATACAAAAGCTGATCTACTAATGATGCGCACTGAGGATTGCACTTTGGACTTCATGAGTTTTCACTCCTGTTTACATTTTTCGATTGACAGAGGAAAAGATCATGCAGACATACCATCCATGAGTCATGTCAATTTGGAGCTGATTTGGAGCCACTCACATGAATGAGTTCGTTAACACCTGTCATGGCAAAAGTTCTTTCAACTCTGCGTTTCCTAGTGTCTAGGTCACTCCAGCTACTGTGGCAGTTTTTCAGGTGTGTTATCAAAAGTCGCACTGAGGATTGGGGGAGGGAGATATCATGGAAATATCACTTTTTGAAGGCTCTATTTGGGTGTTTGTCTTGCCTTCCGGCTCCCAAAATGTGACAATTGACAAAATAATCTGTAATTTTCAGGCTCCCTATTGAAATCCATGTGGTTTTTCAGGCTGTTCCCTTAGTTGTCTGATAATGATGTCATTAGTTTTCGAATTTGCATAATACCACTTACCTGTGAGTACCGGTACTGGTAGAAGGGGTGGGGCAGGGTTAGCAGTGGTTCATTTGCATTTAAAGGGGAGAGGGCACTGAAACCAGCCGTTCTGAACAGGGCTGTTTTGAGCAGATGAAAAGAGTGCTGTGATGTTTGATCCTTGGGGTCTTTTGACCGAAGCATGTCAGAGACATGTCTTTCAGACACCTGGGAATTATTTTAATTTGTAGAAAAGGGGCATAATATAGTACTTTCCTTTCCTCCCTCTGTATAGTGCCTGGCTGCTCAGCTCTGGGACCAGGACTGAGAAGTCTCACTTCTGCCTTCACCCTTGTAAACTTCTCCTCTTGTCTGTATACAACATCTATTGCATGTCTGCCCGTCCTAGGTGACAGATCCCTCCTCTGTTGCTCACCCAGAGGTTTCTCCTGTTTTTTCCTGGGAGTTTTTCCTCAGTCGATGTGAGGGTCTAAGGGCAGAGGATGTTGTCATGATGCTGTGTAAAGCCCTTTGAGACGAACTGTTTGTAAAAATGGGCTATACAAATAAAATTGCCTTGCCTTGCCCATCTTTGATCCCCTCTCACCTGGGCTTTTAAATCCAAGTGTGGCCCAGTGTCCCACCTGAGCACTGTGGCATAGCATGCACCTCTCGTCCAATGAATGACAGCTGGTATCACAGTTACCTGCCCATCGCACACAATTTTACCAACTGTATTTGTTTTCTCTCAGATATTCTCCCTTGTTTATTTTTTATATATTTTATTGTCATTGTCATAATAACACAGTTATAGATAACAACAAGCTAATGATTAGAGCAGCTTAATACTGACGTAGTGCAAAAAGTGCATATTATACTGATGCCAGAGGAGCCCATCAAAGAAAAAAATAAAGTGCATTTAGTGCATAATACAGTACTGTCCCACATACACACAGACATTACAGCCGCAGAAAAAAAAGATGTATGATCTGAAAAAAAAGTGCTGTGGTGCTGTCTTCAACTGCCATCTTGAAGAACATGCGCTTCAACTGGTAGCAGCAAAGTCCGGTAGCTCTGAGTTTTTACTCAACCATTGCTTGATTAACTGGTGGATACTTATGTAGGGAGAGGAGATTCTTCAGGAGATAGGAGCCTTTTCATTGAAAATGGAGGATGTCACCCTGTTTCTGTTCCAGCTGAGATGAAGAGGTGTTTTCATGGTTGCAGTGCCGTTGGTGCAAAGAGGAAGGCTTGGAAGTGGAGATGTACTATCGGTCCTTTCTGTCATCTGTGATCATGGGAAATATCAACTCTCTGGCCAACTAGAGTGATGAAGAGCTGAAGATATTGGTGAAGACTCAGAAAGTAGCCAGTCTGGTGGTTCTGGCATGGATGGACCTGAATCTCCTCCCGGAGGGCAGCCGGTGGAAGAGGTGATGTGCAGGATGATGCTGGTCACGCAGGATGTTGTGAACCCGCCTCAGACAGTCGGTGGTGTAGATGTTGCTGATCTCCGGGAGATTGGTCCTGATGATTCTCCCTGCTGTTTTCACCATCCTCTCAAGGGTCTACTGCTCAGCCTTAGTGCAGCTGGAGAACCACACTAAGAAACCATATGTCAGTATGCTGCTGGTGGTAAAAGTTCACCATGAGCTGCTGGGGGATCCAGGCACTCTTAAGTTTCCTCAGGTAGAAGAGGCGTTGTTGAGCCTTTCCCACCGCCATGGTGGTGTTTGTGTTCCAGGTCAGGTCCTCTGACACAGTCACACCCAGGGAACCTGAATTGTGTGACTCTCTTCACCACCTCGCTCCCGATGGAGAGTGGAGTAGGGATAGGTTGACCTGAGTTGTGGAAGTCCACAATAATTTCCTTTGTCTTTTTGATGTTAAAGGAGAAGTTACGTTTTTTGCAACCTGGACCTTATTTCTAGCATAAAATACGTTCATTTCACGTACATTCACACAACTATGGTGTAACTTGGAGTCCTTTGGAAGATATTTAGATCCACTCGCGATCTACGTATATCCATATAACGGGAGTTGTTGAGGCAAGGATGCAACGTCTAAATAAGGCATTATCTGCTGCGAAACTCACCAGTACTATTCCCACGTGAGTTCGGAGCGGCTCGGAGTTGTGGTGTTGTTGTCATCCAGGGTTTTTTACACGGCTTTTCACTGACCTACGACTTCGGCAGTGGCACGGAAGTCATGTCGTCGAGGCACACCCAGATTTTATTGTTCCACACTGTTTTTTGCACCATGAGGCACTCACTGCATCAAGCTACTGATGTGTCATTTTGCAACATTTTTGCTTGTGGTGTGCTGCAGGTTGTTATTTTTTTAATGTAAAAAATGTGCTGTGGTTCAAAAATGGTTGAAAGACAATGGTTTACCTGACATGTTACCTGAGATGTTCACCTGACGTGTTACCTGGTGTGTTTTTTAGAGCTGCCCATCAAACTGGTCCTGATGCTGCTGTTCACCATCTACTCCCTCGTGGCTCTGAGGAAACTCCATAGGTGAGGATGAGTTACATTTATAATAATAATACATTTTATTTCATAGGTGGCTGAAAGCTCTGCTCCCCATGGTGGTGAGACGGGCAGAGGGTACAGTCAAGTGGATGGAGGAGGATGATCTGAGGGTGCAAGAGGGGGTGGCAACATGTAGAAGATCCAAAAGATATGGAGGGGCGAGGTTACAGAGTCAGTGGAGCTGCTGCAGGATGGGAGTGATGTGGTGGATGGAGGGGGTTCTGGTGATGATATGGGTAGCTGAATTCTGGACCAGTTGATGTTGTGTAGGTGGAACTATGCAGATTGGGTGATGTTATTGATGTGACACTGGAAAGACAGAGTACTGTCAAGGATGACACCCAGACTCCTAACCTGTGGGGAGGGGGAAACAGATCAATTGTCAATGATGAGAGGGAAACTGTCAGTTTTGGATAGTGTTGATTTTGTGCCGGTGAGGAGAACCTCAGTTTTGTCACTGTTTAATTTGAGTAGATTAGAGAGAAGAAGAGAACCCAGATTTTATTTCTGCCAAGAAGTGAGTACAGGAGGAGGGTGGGAGGTTGGAGGTGGGTTTGCTGGTGAGGTAGAGCTGGGTGTTATACGCGTAGCAGTGGAAGTTGATGTTGTATTTGCAGAAGATATTGCCAAGCGAAAGGAGATAAATGATGAAGAGGAGGGGCCCCAGGACAGAGCCCTGGGGCACGCGTGAAGTGACAGAGGAAGGCTGGGATGTGAAATCTTTAAGCTTAATGAACTGGGTGCAGCGAGAGAGATAGGATTTAAACCATTCTAGAGGAGTGTGAGTAATACCAATGGAGGATAATCTATTGAGGAGCGTGGTGTGACAGATGGTGTTGAAGGCCACACTCAGGTCAAGGAGGATGAGAATGGTGAGTAAACCAGAATCAGCTGCCATGAGGAGGTCATTTGTGATTTTTATGAGGGCAGTTTCTGTGCTATGGAGAGGGAAGAAACAACACTGGACTGTCTGTACAGGTTGCTGTTAGATAAATGGGAGCAAAGTTGAATAGCTACTGTTTTTTTGAGAATTTTGGAGATGAAGGGTAGATTAGAAATTGGACGTAGGTTATTGAAGTTGGTGGGACCAGCACCAGGTTTTTTTAGGATTGAGGTTATTGCAGTGGTTTTGAATGATGCAGGTACAGTTCCAGTGGAGAGAGAGGAGTGAATGATGGCAGAGATGAGAGGGACCAGGGAGCGGAGGCAGGCTTTAACCAGAATGGTACGGAGAGGATCCAGCTGACAGGTTGATGGCTTGAACTTGCAGATGATATCTGAGATTTCTGAAGTGGTGGGGAGCTGGAAGGAAGAAAAAGTGAGTAGGAGGAGGAGGTTGAGATAAGATACTGGGGGTGGGTTGTGAACTGAGATGCTGGTGGATCTTCTGGATTTTTTCATCAAAGAAGGACATGAGGGAGTTACAGAAAGGTGAAATTCATCATCTTTTACCACCTGCAACTCTGATGCTCTCCTCTGATTAGTTGACTGTTTTCATGTACGCTCCTTCTCTTTCAGTAATCAGATTGCTCTGTCTTCCCAGTGGCCAGGGCTCTCTGCTTCTTCCATTGGAGGTCACCTACTTGCTCGGCTTGTTTGCCGTGGCGATTGTTTGCGAGGTCATCTTCCCCCTGTCATCGTGGCAGCAGAAGCTGCCCTTCCTCCCCCTACTGGTAACCTCTGTGTATTGTTCCGTGGGGGTCTGCTACTCTTTCCTGCGTCTGTATGTCAGTCTACTGTGGCGGGAGGAGAAGCCCAAGCAGTTGTGAGTCATCCCATACCCACAAACTCACAGGTTTGATCTGTAACAACACAACATTCTTGTTGCACATTGATCTACAATTCTGACAGCCCATGGTGCACATCATTTAGAGGGAGAAGACTTGGGCAAAACAACAACACAACATTCTTGTTGCACACTGATCTACAATTCTGACAGCCCATGGTGCACATCATTTAGAGGGAGAAGACTTGGGCAAAACACTCTGAATCTTATTCTTCTTCTGGGGTATTGGCTAAACACAGAACAAAATAACTTCAGGGCGCTAGTTGCACTTGAATCTCTGAAGACATTAATTTGTCTTATTTGGGAATAACTGACATGTTAAAAAAAAATAGATGTGTTTTTCTTGTTTGTTTTAATTGACTTTTTTCTAAAGAGTCTGGGTGTCATACATGTCTAGTTTACATTAGCTGTGGTGAGCTCTGGATTTCTGGGATGGACTCCTCTTCAATCTTGTGTGGATATTGCATTACTGAAGCCTGTGGTCCCACATCACAGTTTTCTCTCATGACCAGACTCCAGAATCCAATCTAGTGATTGTCACCTGTTTGAGGTATAGCTTTTGGCTTGTAATTAGCAAGTGGACCAAAGCAGAACTAAGAGAGGTGATGATGATTATTATTATTTTCAAATAAAGAGAAGCTGAAGTTGTTGTGTGATGATGTTCATTGTGAAAGACCAAAAACCCTTAAACCTTCCTAAAGTCTCTCCACAGCAGCAGCAGCACAAAACACCTTAAATTAAGGTGAGATTGTGATCATTCTACACCCTTGAATAACTCCCCCACCAAAATAGAATTTGACTCCTAAGAGTCAGTGGCTGCAGAACTCCACTGAAAGTCTTCTTGTTTTCAAGATTCCTTTAGTGTCACAGTGTTCCAGTGATGGTCGTCTGAATATCCATCATGCACTTCAGACAGGAAGTGACCACAGCCAGTTCAAGTCCATATATATGAGACAGTGGTTTTCATCAGATCAGCAGCAACGGTCAAACTTCCTGGACACCTAAAGAGGAACTACGGAGGATTTATAGCTTAACTAAACAACATTTCAACCTTAATTAAACAGCTTCGGAGTAATTGTGATGGTTAGATAAATGACTTTTAACTTGAAATGAAGGGGGGAATGGAGGCTCTCTGCCTTCCACCTATCTTCTGGCCAAAATCAGCCCTTTAAGATCAGTGCCTCTGTCCCGGTGTCCAGCTCTTGCCTCGGTGGCACCGCAACACAAATACGCCCCATAACCCGTAATCTCTTGTTTATGATGGATAAGACTACACAAATATACACATTGTAACATCGTATATGATAAAGAATGTTATCCAATGCTCTATTGATTGCTTTCTCATCGGCTTCATTGGTCTGGAGGAGGGTTAGCAAACCAGCAGAGAAGTGACCAGACTTGCATAGTTCCCCTTTAAGTTAAATACGTTTCTGACCTCAGAAGAGCTTCTTAATAAAGGATGCTTATTATTTTAAAATTTTATTGATAAGGCAACATAAAACATGATTGGTTAGAAGGGATGGTGTGTTTACAGGGCCTGTTTTCACTGTAAAATTTCTATTGCACAGTAAGACCTAGACTGTACGCCTATCAGTAACTTTAAGGACAAAATGGCCTCTGACCTTCACCTCATGACCAGTGTTTACTCTACAGATGTGTTCAATCACCCTCCGTCACCTTCAGTCTCACTCATCACCGTATAAAAGTAGAAAGGTTTAAAACACTCAAATCATCCAGAGGAATTCAAAATACAGACGTGGACAAAATTGTTGGTACCCCTCTGTAAAAGAAAGAAAAACCCACAATTGTCACTGAAACAACTTGAAACTGTTGGTACCCCTCTGTAAAAGAAAGAAAAACCCACAATTGTCACTGAAACAACTTGAAACTAACAAAAGTAATAATATACAAAAATTTTGTGAAAATTAACTCACAAAAATCAGACATTGCTTTTGAATTATGGTTCAACAGAAGTATAAAAAAAAAAAAAACTAATGAAACTGGCCTGGACAAAAATGATGATACCCTTAACTTAATCTTAACTTAAAACCTTTTGTTCCGCAATCTTTTGAGGCAATCACTGCAGTTAGGCAATTTCTGTAACTCTCAATGAGACTTCTGTACCTGTTGACTCCTCATGAGCAAACTGCTCCAGCTGTCTCAGGTTTGAAGGGTGTCTTCTCCAGACTCCATGTTTCAGCTCCTTCCACAGATGTTCCATTGGATTTAGCCACTTCAGGATAGTCCAGTGTTTTGTTCTTAGCCAATCTCGGGTGTTTTAGCTGTGTGTTTTGGGTCATGACCCTGTTGGACAACGCCTGACCTGCGACCTAAACCGGCTCACTGACAGTGGGCAGCACATTTTGCTAAACAATGCCTTGATAGTCATGAGATTTCATTGTAACCTGCACAAATTCAAGACATCCTGTTTCACAGTAGGTAGAGTGTTCTTTTCCTTACATAATAATTATTTTGAACCACAATTCAAAAGCAGTATCTGATTTTTGTGAGTTAATTTTCATAAATTTTTATTTATTATTACTTTTGTCAGTTTCAAGTTTTTTGGTTTTTTTTGTCTTTAACAGGGGGTACCAACAATTTTGTCCTTGCCTGTAAGAGACCAGTCACACAGATTAACATCTAATACAAAATAAAATGATATTCACATGTACTGTAACTAAACCTCTGAATGTTTCACTGACATTTCCAACATCCATAAAACTGAGGGGGGAAAAAAAAATCAAAAATCCCCTCAATTCAAATTAGAAAAGTGGTGGTTTGAGTCTGTGACCTGATCCAGAATTGGTGAGAATGAAGATTTGACTAAATGTTGAGGTCACACGGGACAGAGAGTGAGGTACAAGCTTCAACAGATTGTGATCAGTTCACTGTCAGTAATAATATTGAAACACTGGATCATCCATAGGCTCATCTCTCAGCAAGAAGATTCTGGGATAGATCCCTGGGCCTGTGGCCTATCTGGGTGGAGTTTGCCTTCTCTATGTCTGCATGGGTTCTCTCCAGGTGCTCCAGCTTCCTCCCACAGTCCAAAGACATGTCCACTAGGTTGTTTGGTCATTCCAAATAGCCTAATGTGAGTATATGTTGTTTGTCTGATGACATCTCCAGCATATACCCTTCCTCACCTATGTCAGATGGGATACCTGAACTTTACTTCACTGTCTCTAATAACAACACGGGTGTCTCTCAGTCCGACACCAACCTATTGTTACTAGAGCTGTGAATCTTCATTGAGAGTTTAATCAGGGCTGATCACAGGTTCATGTTGGCTCTGTTATCATGTTATGTACAGACTGTCATCAGATACTTAAACCTCCTCTGTTAGATATAATAAGACATCTCCTATGCTTGTGGCCTGGTTAGGACTGGCCTGGTGCCAGAGGAGCCACTGGAGCTGATCTCGCTCTCACTCTCTCTATCCCTCATTCTGTCCCTTACTCATAAACCTCAGTGCTCCTGAAGCTAATCTGCTCCATTACGTCTCAGAGCTCTGAACCTTTTACAGCATTAAGAGGATCAGCAACCTCATTGCAAAGATCAGGATTCCTAGCATGCTCTGCTCTCCCCCTCCATTCTGAGACACACAAACCTGACTTTTTTTTTTTTTGAAAGACTGGGATTTCATTCAACAAATCTGGTGTTAACATTTGAATAAAACATGATATTAAAACTGAGTTGATTCTGGTCTAATGAGAGGAGCATGGCACTGATTGCCAACCCTGAATATACTTGAACACTTCATTAGTTTACTTGTCTATTTCTGAATGGAGTCTGGTGTTGTTGATCAAAGAGTAAAAAAAATAACAGAAAGTTATTTGATATGAATTTGATATTTCTGATGTTTGAGGCCAGGAAATATATGATACCTTAAAAAGTGGCCATCTGCTAGATTTCAAAGTAAAGTACTTTACAGTCTAGAAGTTACGGCACCTGGTTTTTCCCTCTGCCAACCAGCAGATTTAAAGGGGACAGTGTCAAACGTATTTTTAAAGAAGGGTGAGAGTCTCTTTCGCGTTTCCTTGCCTGGGTTTAGGAGGTGGGGTCTCTGCCTCAGCCAGTCTTTATGGTCCCAGTTTAGAGCCAGCACAGCTCCATCTCAGCTTTCTCTCCCTGCTCGGCCTTCCACAATGATGACTAACACCGGCGTCAGGTCCATCAGGTTCTTCAGCATCTCCATGATGTCCTCATGGCCTTTGGCGCCCTCAATGAACTCCTCAAGGGTCATCTCACCTGAGGGGTCAAAGGTCCAAAGGCAGGTGATGTTTTGTAAAAGGTAAGATATATTTTTTACACTTTGTGTTATTTCTCTGGGATCATCCACCCACTTGTTTGTTTGCTAATTACCATTATATAAAGCCAAGGAGAGCACAAGTACAATACAGGTAGTGTCCCAACAACCATCCACCAGTTCTGTGAGCAGTTCTGGTTGGATTTGTGGTCCTTGGGCATTCGCTGTAGTTAAACTGTGTCTGGACCAGTGGCAGCTGGTGACTGAAAAAATTGGGGAGTAGAGAAGGAAACGAGTCCACGGCGTAATGTTATTCTACACTAGTTGACTACTTATGCCTACTTTCTTATATTCAATGAAAATTAAGCAGTAAAACAAGAGCTTACAAGATTTCTACAAAACAACATAATTTTAGTCAATCCTGCTGTTTTCAGATTAACCATTCAGGCCTAATGAAAAAGACAGAGCATTTATCGAGGATGTGAGATGTAACAAAATGCAGGGCAGTGTTCAACACCTGTAAACATCACAGTGGGAATTTTACAAAGCAAATTTCTGGAAAAAAAACTGTTCAGAGATATCAGAGAGAAGCAGTCAGAAAGGTCTTCAATATAGTTTTCAGTTATGTGACCCGCACAGCTGGAGGGCAAAACATCGGTTCAACAACATGACCAGAGTCTGTACAGAGCAGCAACAAGGACTGTTCATTTACCATGTCTATCAACCCACAAATACTAAGGTCATCTCACTGATCATGAAATAAGATGCGCTGACAAGTTTTGGGTGATTGTGATCTGTATACAGCTCTCATTGCTGTTTCTTTTTCGCCGCTAAAAAGAAACATCTAAAGCCTAGTGTATGTGTATGTATCGTTGACAGCATAACTACGCTGTAGGTACGCCATAGCTATGCTGTCGACGTGGATCCCTACACCATAGCCTGACGTGCAGCTCCAAAAAAATCCTAACTATTCGTCGCGGTGGTGCAAACTGCAGGGGCTGTGTTTGGTCGCTCAGAACTCTGGGCAACATCAACAGGCATGCTGTGCGTTGTCCGGTGCAATATTAACGGCTGTATATGACGAAGAAGCTTGTGAAATGGTCCCGTTGACATTTGAAAGTAGCGAAAGTGCATTTCTTCATCCAGGTTCTTCAATGGGCGAACCAGTGTGGTAAATTCACCCATTCTCAGCGTCGACTGGTTTAGTGGTCATACAGACCACCTCCGCAAACATCTTCGTCACCTGTGCTTTGTCACATTTGCAATAAAAGCATTTGTTGATATGACCCCTTGAAACCACACGAACACACAGCCACACCCTCTAGCGGCATGGCGGTGAATTGCAGAGCAATGCATTCCCTCGATGCAGAACTTTGAATGCTCAACAGCGGCGTCACGTCTACGCTGTCGACATGACACCGAACCATAAACTAGGCTTAAAAGCCAAGACAATAGCTGTAAAATCATGGCTGTCATTTGGGAGGTGAAGGCAGGGTTTTCCCCATCATTATAACACTTGCTTAAATCGAATGAACGGGCAATATGAAAAAATGACTCCGCTCGTATCCTCTGAACAACATCTCTATATCGCCGCCACCGCAGCAGCGACAACAACAACATCCTTTTACAAAGAAATGTTGTTCATCGCTCTCTCAGCATGTGTCAGTTAGTTCACAAAAGCACACGTAATGACTCACTGTTAACTGGAAAGTTAGTTAGTTTGTTAGATAGTTAGTTGGCTCCTGACCTGTTGTTGCTGCTCATTCAATGTACAGTTCATAGTGAATCCATCTACGTTAGTACAATAAACAAATATAAAATAGAACACCCCCTGCCACCACACCACAAAAGCCCTACAACAACCTAGGGTTATGTTTTTAAAACAAATGTAAATGCAAATGCCAGCTACCTACCTAACGCTAATAGATAGCATGGGCTACTATGGAGAAGGAGTGATTTGGCCACTGCATTAAGGAATGTCTGATGACACAAATCTTCAGGTCTTAAGTTTAGGGAAGGAGAAAAATTCAACATTACCCTCAAAACCTTTGGGATATTGGGTGTTGGACTGGCAAGTCCCGTACACACACTGCTTCGGCATATTGTTTTCTGCCGAAAGCTTGACAGTGCATATTAGTCACGGTTGCTATCGTAGGACTGATCCCTCTCCTTCCCTAGTCAAGACCAACCCGGCACTGGACCAACCTGATGTCAGTCTTGTGTTCTGGTTGTTGATTGGTAAGGGAGGACCGTCCTCCCTTGGCGTGTCATTTTACATGTCTTAGCCAATCATAGTTTAGCATGAAAAAAATAAATAAATGTATTGAGTCAATGGAAGGAGATCTCGCCCCCGGAGGACAGAAGCCTCCCCGGCAGTATCAGTAAATGATACTGAGATTTGGTAATGGTTTATTTCAACCAGTTACTCTTTCTTGAAAAAATATTTTGATCTTTCTCTCCTCTCAAAGATAGACCTCCTCTGCCTCTATGGACCAGCCTCCACTGGTCTGGACAATTAGCATTTGCGATTGTTCAGTGTTTCTTGTTACCTTCTCCTTTCACGTCAATCCTCTCAAATATTAGTGAAACGATCTCCTCAGGGTCGATGTCCCGATTCCGTGTGATGTCCTGGATGGCCTGCAGGGACACATGCTCAAGGCTCACAAGAAAGCAAGCACAGTATGAGGAGCAACATTAAACCCCTGAACCTGCTTGTGTTAAAGAAAGAAAAACCCACAATTGTCACTGAAATAACTTGAAACCGACAAAAGTAATAATATATAAAGATTTTTTTTTAATTAACTCACAAAAATCAGACATTGCTTCACTACAGTCAGGCCATTTCTGTAACTCTCAATGAGACTTCTGCACCTGTCGACAGGTATTTTTTCCCACTTAACATGAGCTCTAGCTGTCTCAGGTTTGAAGGATGCCTTCTCCAGACTGCTCCTTCCACAGATGTTCAATAGAATTTAGATCAGGGCTCACAAAAGGTCCAGTGTTTTGTTCTTAGCCATTCTTGGGTGTTTTTAGCTGTGTCTTTGGGGTCATTACCCTGTTAGAGGACCCCTGACCTTCGACTTAGTCCGGGAAGTCTCACTCAGAGTTACAGAAATGGCCTGACTGCATTGATTGCCTCAAAAGGTTGTGCAACAGAATATTAAGTTAAGGGTGCCATCATTTTTGTCCAGGCCAGTTTCATTAGTTTGTGTTTTAAAATAAATCTGTTGAACCACAATTCGAAAGCAATATCTGATTTTCATGAGATGGTTTTCACAAAATTTTTTATTTATTATTACTTTTGTCAGTTTCAAGTTGTTTCGATCACAATTGTGGATTTTTCTTTCTTTATCAGAAGGGTACCAGCAATTTTGTCCACGTCTATAAATAAAATCAATTTTTTTTTTTTTACTTTACTTTATGTCAAGAATTAATATCTAACCTTTCAACATATGTTCAGCATCGAATATCCTCTTTCAGTTTCTTTTTTGTTTTCAAATTTTCACCAAGTCAGATGCTGAGTATTGAAGTATAACAGTTAATTTGACATGTTCCCTGTTTACACTCCTTTCTCCTCTGCACCACAAACAGTAGACAATAGTAGACTAGACTGTCTTGACTAGTTTGACTGGGTCTGAGTTGTTCTTCCCACTTCAGCTGCTTCCTGTCACCTGAGCTTGTTCAGCAGATTAGTGCTCTGCTAATTTCAGAGCTAATCCTGCTGCAGCTGCTGACTCAGAGTCAGTTCACCTAGAGCTGCAGGGGTGGGGGGTGTGGTTGTTTAGCCACACCTGTAAACTGATTTACTGGGAGAGTGACACTAGTGTGGTGTTCTCTGAGCAACACAGCAGGTTAAATGACTTTTTCGCATACTCTCTGTGACTGAAGCTCTGTTATGTTTCACTGGCCCAATCACAATGTACTTCCCCACTACAGGTGGAACGTGATTTGGAGTGTCACTCCAAATCACATTCCGCCTGGAAGAAGGAAGCAGTTGTTGCCATGGTAATCAAAAGATACTTTGCTTGTGCTGCTGCTGCAGCTGTCATACTGTTTCACTGGATAAGAGGAGCAAGAATGGTTGTTGGTCTTTTGTGTAAGTTCTTTCAATATCATTACCCATAAAACTGGGATACCTGCAAAGCAGCTTCATTGTAAAGCATATTTCAAATATAGAAATATTTTAAAGGAGACAAACATTTTAATGGGAATAAATATTACGAAATCAAAAACTAGAGTTTCAGTTAAATCAATGAACTTGATAATATTTCCTACAAATAGTTTAATAAGTGACAGGTGAATCATGTAATTGTCCTTTTTTGAGAACTACCTCAATTTTCTTTCACATAGAATCTGCTCTGTTTTGTTTTGTTTTTACTCTCCCTGTGAAGACATAAAATGTAATAGGGCACATAAAATAATGACTGAGATGGGAAAAACTTGACATGTTTTACATTGTTTGTTTAAAGGTAGAAATCCTGCTTAATCATCACCTATGGGGCTTTTACTTATCTGTGGTGGTTACTGTGTCCACTATTTGCTATTGTACAGTACAGTCTGGCCATTGACCACTTTTTTTTAAAAACTATTTTATATTATCCTTTAACTTATTGTTCATTTGTTGTTGTCCTCATTTTGTATGTCTTTTTATATGTAAGTACAAAGCGTAACCTAAAACCAGAGTCAAATCTTTTGTATGTGTGCTGATTCCGATTATGGTTTACACAATTTGTTTGCATCAACACAGCTAAACTCAACCTTTGGGAAACACCTGAGTTCATTCTTTATGACAATGAGATCACTGTTTGTATATATCATCTCTAAAGTCTGAATATCTGTTTTGACCTGCTGCTCCTGTATTGATCTGTAGTGATGCATCAGCAACTCACAAAGAGCAGGAAATTCTTTTACATCTGTTCATAAACAGATCTACACAGATCCAGTAAAGTGGATTTTACTAGATCAGGTGCATAAACATTGTTCCTGACTACAGGTGAGTGTGACTGATGTTAGCTACTGTTTTACTTCCTGCTGTCTGTGCAAGCAGTCAATACCAGTTCAGTCCTGTCCAGTTTTGTGCTGATGTGAAGTAATTTTTCACAGAATTGAATCAGACGATGTTGACCTTGTTGTCAGTACGTTTACATGACAGTTGAGAAAACTGTATTATTGCATTAATCCGACTATACCTGGATAACTGAAGTGCATGTAAACACGTTAGTCCAACTAATGTCAATGTTCTCCAACTCTGATTAAGACACCCAAATCATGCGATTGGAAACCCCCCTCCCAAAATCGAATGCATTTTAAGCTCTGCATGTAAACGTACTGTGCTGAGGTTTTTGTTGTTGTTGTTGTTATGTTACATACTGAGAAAATGGTCTCCAGCTCTTCCTTGTCAATCTTCCCATTGCCATCTTGGTCGAACAGCTTGAAGTACCACTTAAGTTTCTGGTTGATCTCTCCCTTTAGGAGCAAACTGATGGCAGCAATGTACTCCACAAAATCAATGTAGCCATCCTACACACACAAACACATACACATTAAATAGATTATATAGATTATTAGAAAACACAGTTAGTGAGCGAACCAATGAAAATGTGGTGGATCTGTGGGCAGTACACAGGAAGTTCAATCTGTGTGTAATCTGTGATTCTCAGTTTTCTAAATAAACACAACTCAGAGTTTCCACAGTGAGAAGCTGCAGTATCAGGATATTTTGTTGCTGAAACGAATGCTGAATATTTTTTCTGTTGATTCACTAATTGATGATTTACAAATTTGATGAGGAGTACAACCATCTAACTCAATAGTTTATTGATCCTAAAAATAAATATCTACCTTTATACTGTATAGCACTTCAATAGAAACTTCTGCCTTTATACTGCATGGAGTTTTAATAGAAACCTTATATCTCTAGTTTTGGGGAATTTCATTTAAGTGAAGGATGATGTGATGCTTTAAGGTTCAGCATAAACCTTCAAAAATCTGGACATGGCTCTGAATCAAGGACAAGAATCTGGCCCAAGACCAGGACCTATAAATATCCCCTAGATCCAGAGCCAGGTCAAGTTTCCAGTATGTTCCTTTTTCTACAGTAAATTCAGATCTGAGACCAACCACATCCAGGGGCTACACAAATACAATGAGCATACCCTTGACCTGATTTGATTTATATTTATTTCTCCTGGTCATATTTTTGTTACTTTATTTTTTGTTGCAGTATTTTATTTGTACTTTTGATGAACAGTGGGCTGTCTCATATTACGTTGCACGGACACTTGAATTTCACCTAGACATTGATAAATGAGCTGATCTGATACATTTACTGGGGGTGTAACTCAGGTCTATTGAAATCAGTTGTGTGCTGTTTGTGTGTGTGTGTGCATCTCACCCCATCCATGTCGAAGGTGAAGAAGACCTGGTCAACGTAGCTGTTGGCGTTCTCATTCATGCCCTTCAGGTCCAGGATGGCTTTCAGCTCGAACAGCGTGATGAGTCCGGATGGAGACTCACGCATGAATTTGTTGTACCAATGGTGCATGTCCTCAGCCAGAATATCATCCAGATTTGAGCCGTGGTTTCCCATGGGTGCAGTCCAATGGGGGCACTGAGGTCCGGATGGATAAGACCTCAAGAAGAGTAAGAAATAGAAGAAGAGTTTCCTGCAGGAGAAGGTTTCACAGATGACTCCAGAGCAGAGCAGCCGCTGACCTCTCACTTGGTGGCTGGACACTTGAAGACAATACTGAGACCTGGTTAAAGGGGTTTACAGTCCTGGTCTTGGTCCCTTAGAGAGGGTAGATGTAGGTGGCGTCAGCAGTGCGGCCAACAGGCTTCAGCTGGTCTGACATCCAGGCTACAGTGACTGTGCAGCAGGGAACGAACCTTAGGATTCTCTAACCCTCTTAGGTCGCAGCAAGAATCAAAGATGTGACTAAAATAACCTCTTAATGAGATCAAGCCACAGTGCTGGAGCCTGCAGACTGACAGAGACTGGGCCAAGAGGCTTTACCTGGCCAGAGGGAGCCAGGCCATGGGGAAGGAAGGTTATATAACAGACTCACAAGGGTTTCCTGGGTCAGAGGGATCGGGCCTCCACAAGATGCCCACACAGGACTCCTCCACAAATGGAGGAGCTTCATGTTGTAGCTGCAACAGATGCTTTAATCACACCAGCTGTTCATTGTCCTCCCTCTGACCCCATGAAGCTGCTGGTAGTGATCCAGTTAGATGAAAGAGCAAAAAATATGTTTGCACACCGGTAAATGCTCCCAAAAGATTTATTAACAAGATGTCAATGTTTCGATCAAATGGATCTTCTTCAGGACTGAAGAAACAGGAAGTGGGCATGCACTTTTTGAAATGTCCCACCATGAATCTGATTGGCTGGCCACACCTAAACCAGATGGTGGAATCCAACCATATGGGCAATCCAACCATATGGGCCCTGAGGCTCAGACCAGAATGAATTAATGAATTTGCAAACTGAATTAGAAAATATAACTTTTAATCAGTCTTTTCAATCCATCTACCCTTCGTTCTTTAGTTTTTCCATTTTAAAACAAAATCAGAAAAACAGAAAAATGGGTCTGTTTTTCTCTTTTGAAACAAAAACAGAAAAACTGAAAACATTAAAAAAACAGCATTTTTCAGTTTAGGAATTACAAATGGGCAAACGAAAAATAAAAATATTTAAAATGTGGTTTCTGCAAATTACTTTTTCTCATTTACGAAAATGATGGCAGACAGACCGGAAGCGGAAGCGAAGTGTAATAATAAAATAAAAAGTAGCGTGCTATATTATTTGTCAGACAATCAAAACAACACAAACATCCCTTCTTTTGTGGCTGTTGCACAAAACCAAGATAGCGGATTAAGACAATTCTCTGGTTTTAATATTAATATTAAATATTAAATTTTAATTATTTTTAATTTTAGTATCTCCGGTTATCTCAGTTGTATAAAAGCAGAGGCACATATGTTACCATGATGGAGATTTATTCCGTGCAGCTAGTCTGCTCCTGACCAGGCTAACAGTCAGGCTTAACTTATCCTGTGCTGTGTTCAGTCAGCTGTCAGTGAGTGTGATCGGAGATAAATGTGTTTTATAGTTATTTCGGGGCCCTTTTTATTATTTGCAGGCATCCAGTGAAGAAGCTGTCTTTTATTAGGCCTACTTACATTACGTGTTACGTCATCATTTATATAAAACCTAGCTTTTCGTGGCTGTGAATGCATGGTGGAAAACTTTTACCCTAATTAGATTCCCTGCCTAAATAAAGAGCATTTATAAAGTCACCAGCAGAGGTCCCCATCATCACTGACAGTAAAGACTGACAGGGCTTCGAATAACAACAATAGTATTGATAATCATTTGAAAATGAGAACTTATGATTTAATGATGACTTCAGTGCAGTTTAAATTTAGCCACAAGGTGGCGCAGTTGTTACATGAAGAGTAGACCTGAGAGCCTGACTATGTTGAGCCTCCTCTGTAGAAAAGCCCTGTGTTCATTATCCAGTTCAACCAAACTGGTAACACTTTATAATAAGTACACACTATTAAGCATTAGTTAAGCATTAATAAGTACTGAATTAATCATTTATAACACATGAATACTCATTAGTATATAGTTTATAAACACAGTTAAAAATGGTTTACTCGTCACTGATAAGCACGGTAGTTATGGATTATTAAACACTGAATTTATCATTTACAAGGCATGTTTCTGACATAAATACTCATTAGTATGTGGTTTATAATCACAGTTACAAATGTTTACTCTTCATTAATAAGCTCATCTATATATTTGATGGATTCAGCATTTCTAAATTATTACATCACTTACCCACCAGTTATTTAGGATTTGTCAGTGGTTTGTAAGATCATTTAGAAAGTCTATGTAAATGATGAACAATCTATTTTGATGTACACGTCTACATGCACTTACACATCCACTATTCAGACATGTACTAATGGTTAGTGAGTGTGTTAGTAGATGTTTTATGAAAACTCACAAATTCAGTTTCCAATGGATGTCTTATAAACAGTTATTGATGCAGGAATTCATGAATTCAGGCTGTAACGAAGCACTTACTACTTGTTAATTTAATATTTTGTGTGAGCTTATCTAAAGTGGGCACTATAAAGCATTTACAAATAAGATTTAAAGGCAATGGCAATGCCTCAAGACTCACAAAAGTTTCAGTTATCTTAACAGACCAAGGAGAGACACAACACAAAGGGATATAGAACATATTGCATTGATATTTATTGCAACTTCCCAACATATTGTAACTGTACAATTGTTCTGTTGATGTAAGACAAACAAGGGTAAGCATGGCTGAATAAAAACTTGCCAACAATAACAGTGGATCACAGAAGTTTAGTAGCAAATAAAATGTTTCTTTGAAAAAAATAAAATAAAAATAAAATAAAATCTTTCTGTATCAAAACATCTTTGTTTGAAGAAAAAAAAAGTTTTTCTGTAACAAAAAATAAAGACAGTAAATATTTCAGTGTCACATTTCAACAATGAACTTTTTTTGTCTTCTATCTTTCAAACATTTGACAGTATCAGTGTTAATGTAGAATTATAGCTGACTTTGTTTTCAGGGGAAGCAGCTTTACAGAAACATTAAAGGCTTTAACTCTGTCCAGTATTCCTGGATCCCCCTCAATTGAAGTGGCACACTGTGTGGCAAACCCACTGAGTTTCACCTGACTGTTGTAGCTTTTAAGGAGTTCCTTATATCTGCTGGGGGCAGTAATGAACAGCTCTGCAATTGGAGCAGTGACAACAGCCATGTTCTGGTCCACCCCAACACGCTTAAGAGCATCAGACATTGTCATTCCTCGACTTAACAGCCAGAGAATTTTTTTGTACCGGGACACAGCCTGATCCGGATTTTGGACTGCAATTTAGACGAAAACTAATTAGTGTTATCAACAGTAAAAAAAAAAAAAAAAAAAAGTATGAGATTTGAGATCAGAGCAGTTTCAACTAAGTGACATATGTAGATGGTTCACTAAGTTATTCCTCTCTATCCAGAAAGTGATTTTTTTTTTTGATTTAGTTTGTTAGTGCCAACAACAATCAAACACAGAATGTCACATGTGAGAAGAACCAGCCAGGAGAGGAACGATTGTACAGCAGGGCTAAGCAGGAACAAACCAAAAACCCATTGAGTAGAAACGGGTGAAACCACCCTCCATCTTTTCCATTGTCCAAGGTCACACCTCATACTTCACAGACACATAGACACACACACACAGACATACACTCTTTCACACTGTAGATAGTGTATGTAACATGCTTAGTTTTATGTTTTGTTATTTCATTTTCTAGATGTGTACAAATAAACGTCTTTTGAAACTTTGCTCGTCTGTTAATGTGTACAAGAGTGAATATGACAACCTCTACGAACTAGAACTCCTAAATCCTTCAACCTTTACTACTATTAATAAGATAATTTTGTTTATAATTATCAACTTAATTATTAACCAAAGTTCTGTGTTAATAGCTAGTATACCTTTATGAAACTGATTGGCTGTAAATTGGCTGTCTGGTGCCCCGAGGTGGATTTAATGTGAATTAAATCCTATTAAAATCTTTATAGTAATTATTAATATTTTGATATTAATATTTAACTAATTTGATAGCCAATAACACTCACAAGCACAATGTAAATGGCGCCCTCTATGTGAAATAGAGCCCAACAGTTATGGTCCATAACATTAGTTGGCACTGCCTGTATGAGGTAGTGTACAATCTAAACATAATTGGAGCCATGTATAATGGACACTTTAAGTTTCCTAACTTAAATGGTGCTTCTGTGTGAGGCATCGTATTATTGTAATATTAGTTGGGCCAGAGCACAACATTTAATGGTGCTTCTGTGTGAGGCATCGAATTATTATGATAATAGTTGTGCCAGAGCACAACAATAGTTACACATTTTTGTAACCTTATTATGTCATTTTGATTTACTCTTTACTATTATGACTCAAACCTGTGTGTGTGTGAGTGAGTATAGTATAGCATGAATTCCTTTCCTAAATTAACAGTATTTTATGTTACTGTACTTTTTAAATATATACACATCGTAACATGGTATATGATAAATAATGTTATCCACCGCTCTATTGATTACTTTCTCGTGGGCTTCATTGAAAACAAATGCACATGGATAATATTTGGTGGAGGTACTTAGGATATTGGGTTTCATGTATTTGTCAACATGCCAATCTTAAATGATCAATTTTCAACTGTTCTCAGTCATAAACCAGGACCAGAGTTGTCACTTTTGTACTTCTCGCTGAGAAATGCTTACTTTGTAAAACAGTGTGTGAGAGATGCACAGCTGGGTGGAAACATCAAATTCTGCCCTAAAATGAGTTAAGTGATGAATTTTCAACTGTTCTAAGTTATAAATGCGCACTTTGTACAACCGGGACCAGAATTGTCACTTTTGTGCTTCTCTCGCTGAAAAACGCTCATTTTGACACAGTGTGAGACAGTGCAGAAACTTCACATTCTGCCCTCAAATGAGTAAACTGGTCAATTTTCAACTGTTCTCAGTCATAAATGCGCACTTTGTACAACCGGGACTGGAGTAATCACTTTTGTGCTTCTCTCGCTGAGATACGCTGGCTTTGTCAAATAGTGTGTGAGAGATGCACAGCTGGGTGCAAACATCAGGTTCTGGCCTGAAATGATGAAATTAATGGATGTTCCACTGTTCTGAGTTGTATTTGCAGACTTTCCATGACCGTGGCCGCAGTTGTCACTTTTGTGCTTCTCTCGCTGAGAGATGCTTGTTTTGTCAAATAGTGTGTGAGAGATCCATAGCGTGGTGGAAATATGAGGTTCTGGCCTGAAATGATTAAATTGATGAATTTTCAACTGCTCTGAGCTGTATTTGCAGACTTTCCATCACCGTGGCAGGAGTTGTCACTTTTGTGCTCCTCTCGCTGAGAGACGCTTGTTTTGTCAAATAGTGTGTGAGAGATGCACAGGTGGATGCAAACATCAGGTTGTGGGAAGAAATGATGAAATTGATAGATTTTCCACTGTTCTGAGATGTATTTGCAGACCTTCTATCACCGTGGCCGCAGTTGTCACTTTTGTGCTTCTCTCGCTGAGAGACGCTGCTTTTGTCAAATACTGTGTGAGAGATGCTGGTTTTGTCAAATACTGTGTGAGAGATGCACAGCGTGGTGGAAATATCACGTTTTGTCCTGAAATTTTTAAATTGATGAATTTTCAACTGTTCTGAGATGTATTTGCAGACTTTCCATGACCGTGGCCGCAGTTGTCACTTTTATGCTTCTCTCACACAGTATTTGACAGTCTCTCACACAGTATTTGACACTGTATAAGCTTTCTGTTGCATGCAAGTTTGACACCCGCGTGACCTTCAGTGTCAATGGTCACTCATC
>OMNW01032383.1:6779-16821 GCA_900303245.1 Selene dorsalis
AGCTACTGAACCAGACTAAGAGACCATTTAAAGGCTCAGGAAACCTTTGCAGGTGTTTGGAGTTCATCAGCTGATCAGAGTGTGACACCATTAGGTTACAATAGTGAACTTTTTCTCATTTTTTGAGATACTGAATTTCAGGTTTTCATTAAATATAAGCCCTAATCATTACAATGAAAAGAAATATAGACATGAAATATTTCAGTCTGTGTGGAATGAATCTATAGAATATATGAGCTTTACTATTTGAATTGAACTACTGAAATATATTATCTTTTACATCATATTCTAATTCACTGAGATGCAGCTGTACACACTGTACAGGCGTTTTTACCTGAGCATCATCTTCATGACTTACCCCAGTAGTTCTCCCATCCAGCGTCCTGTGTGCCTCCTCTTCCTTCCTCCAGCAGATCACTCACCACATCCGCACCTTCTACAGAAAAAACAAAGGCCAGGGTCAAATGACATCACAAATGATCATGTACATGTATGAAGAGAATTTAAATCACATGGTTCAGGTGAGTTTTAAGCAGTGATGTCATTGATGTGCCTGATTTGTCTCAGGAGGCTCAGACTGATATTGAGACTTACCTAACTCAGTGCAGCCTCAGTACTCTGACAATAATGATTACCTTTGTTGTCAACCCGTTCTCCTCCATCTTCTTCCTCCTCCTCTTCTGGTCCCGCACAAAACATGTCAGACGTCCTGTTCGACCTCCTCCGCTGTCACATAACCACACACAGGCTCATTCAGCAGCTGAATATTACGCTTTCATTCATTTCATTAAGCTCAAAGGTCTGCAGCTCTGACTTACTGCTCTCCTCTGGTCTGAGGAACTGACGAAGGCCAGAGGCAGACCCATGCTGGCCATCAGCTGAGCCTCTTCATCCAACAGCTCCTTAGCCTCCTCTTCCTCCTCCTCCGCCTCCTCTTCATCATCTGATTCTGTGAATTAAATAGAATAAAATAGAATGATCTTTCAACCTCATTCGCTCTCTGCCTCAAACATAATAAGATGCTGTGACACACCTCCAACTGCAGCATCAGTCAGGTCAAAGGTCAGCAGTCTGTTGTCAGAGCGGTACAGCTCTCGATCCCTGGACAGAGGAAGACAGAGGATGAAGGCTCACACCTCAACAGCTTCACACATCCACATCAGACAGTGACAGGAGACAGAAGTGAGATGACAGAGACTCACTGCACGAAGGCTCTGGAGAAGAGACAGTGAATTTTCTTCTCCTCCTCCTCCTCCTCAGTTTGCCTCCTACTGAAGAGCAGCTCCGCCACCACTGTCACTCTGCTCCTCTCCAGCATCATCATCACCGCCAGCCTCACACAGACACACCAGAACCGTCACACACCGGCTGCCCCCGTTGTGTTTGGACCAGCATGGACGCGCTCACACATTCACGTCCGTAGGCTGGTACAGTTACGACACTTCCGGAACTATTTTCCTTTTCAGAATAAAATGGATATTGGTTTTAAACCCCTTACAATATCACAGAACTCCAAAAGGACAAACTGTATTTTGTTTTACTGAATTTTGATGAAGAACAATCAAACTCAGGTCTATTGATACTGTTTTTGAGAATGAAAGACTAGCACACACTGCAGTGTCGCTTGTTCAATGCTCAAAATATTGAACCCTTTACTGATACTTATTAATTTGAAATAGGTGTGTTTTTAATTGCTATTAATATCAAACTATACATATCCATAATGCTGTTATTTGTGCTGTTCCACTTTAACTCTTAGTAATTTTACTGTCCTCACTTCTACTATCCTGAGACTGTTTAACATTCTCTTTTATTTTGTTTAATCTTTCTGTGAAGCACTTTGTTTGAAAAAATGCCATAAAGTCAACATCATTGCCAGGAAATTATTATCATTAATATTGTTGGGCTGAATACACTTGGCTTGTTGGGTCAGTAAGCATACTGGGTCTATACATGTGTATAAATTCATATTTTATATTTACCTATGCTACCTTTTGTTCGACATTTCTTTTCTCGTTTCTTGGCATTTAATGACTTTCTCTAACTCGCGCAGACGTTTTTAATTCTTTGTATTTTTGTTGAAACTACGTTTCTGTTTCACGAGCTTTCGCTTTTATTTTGAAAGTCACAGCCGTACGCTCCTAGTCGAACCGGAACTTACGTATTTTGTTGCTGCTGTGCGGAACTCATTCCCGGGTACCGTGGTTTTCACAGGGACACCGTAACAGTGACTGTGTCACACTCAAAGTGCTCCGGGGTCAGGACTACGACCGTTGTTAGCTAACGGCTATGTGTGTTTGTTTTGGTGTTACATTAAATTAATAGTTGTGTGTTTTAATGGCTCGTCTTACCGAATGACTGTCTAAGGTAAAGTCCTCTGTGTTTGGTGACGCTTCGTGTCAAAGCTGCTGTCAGTTCCCAGTCTTTCCATTTCCGCTCATTGAAGCTCAGTTAGCTGAGAGTGTACCCGCGGCCGCTGTCTTCTGCTGGTGTTTGTTTTCCTCGCTGCTCTGCTCCTGTTAGCTCGGCTGTACCCTGAACCCTGACGCTACAGCTAGCCTGCATTCAATCACATGCAGCACAGTTACCACTGCAGTAAACAACGCTGGGTGTCGTGACTCGTTATTGCCTGTATTTACTGAATCTTACTCTTTACTGTTCTATAAAATGTTACTGTTGACAACGGTAAAAGTCCCTCAATGCGCCTCTGTTTTCCTCACAGCCACTTCAGATACAATGTAATATGAAAACGCGTTTGTTTTTGTTTACGGATAAATGGAGTAATTCAGCGGTGTTCTCCTCTCCTGTAGCTGACCTGAGTACAGCAGCAGATGCTCTCCATGCACTGGGATCCTTCCTCCTGAGGCAGCCAGACTGACTGATCCTGCCAGCGGGATGTCAGACAGTGGGAATCAGTCCTGCCTGGCCACAGCAGAGGACACTGTCTCCCTCCTGGTATGAACCCTGTACATTAGCTCCTTTATTCTCTCAGTAAATCCATCCAGCTGTGTTCATGCAGAGGTGTGTTTAATGACTCAGGGAAATGGTTGTTCATGTGTGGATTGGTCATTCCCTGTAGGACTGTTGAGTGTTTGAGTAAGACACCAAAGCCCTGGTTGCTTCTCATGTGTGTCACACTGAAGACAAATCATCTGACATGTAACTGTTAAGCACCAACAACAGAAAAGGTTTTAGCGCTCAGGAAAAAGTGGCATATAATTCCTAATTCCTAATTAATAGATGAATTGGTGACCTGACAGAGAATTCCTCATTAGGGCCTTGGTTGATATTCAAAACAATTAAATATCGACAGTAATGTGAAGGGTGACTATCATCTATGATAGTGATTAAGAAAACAATTATTTCATAGACTGCACCTGCTGAATCCGACCCTCATTCCACTGCTTTGTTTTCTTTAAATAAATAAAATATAATAAAATTCTGTATAATAATAATAAAAAAAACTGAAGCATGTAATATAATAATATAATACACACTACTCACAAAATGTCAGGGATATTCAAATGTCATTTCTGTGACTCTTCCAGTCTCTCTGTGTCTCTGTCCGACCTGCTGATGACACTCTGTGACACTCTGAGCTCAGTGGACACCTTCCTCTGACAACATCCTGTCTGAACCCTGAATGTAAAGGTTATAGTGCATTTAGGTGCATTCTGAAATATCCCTAACTTTTTGTGAGTAGTGTAAAATGAAGGTCTGATATTCACACTGCACTGATTTTATGTACCACCCAGACGCCCTCCTCTCTCACCATGTACAGCTTGGTTTGGTGCGTTGGAGTTGTGCGTCCTCTTGCACAGATTATTTAGTGTTCAGTAAAACAACATGTTATACTCATGTAGCCTGCTTAAAAAGTCAGTTCACCCAAACCATTTTATTACGTATATTTTTGGGGCTTTTTGCCTTTAATATAGAGGACAGTTGAGAGAGACAGGACATGGGGAGGCAGAGAGAGGGGGAATGACATGCAGCAAAGGGCCACCAGATTCAGGACTGGAACCAGGACCAGCTGCAGTGAGGACTGTAGCCTCTGCACATGGGGCACCTTCTCAACCCACTGAGCTATATGGCGCCCCACTCAAACCATTTTTTCCCTCAACGAGCACTAGTTAAACAAGTGATGGTACTGGTTTTCAGTTGGGGTGTGTATTGGAAAGAATCTAGTGATACGATACGTATCACGATACAGGGGCAACGACATGGTATATTTTGATACTATAAGCAAGATGATATATTGGGTTTTTTTTCTCTTCTGACTGTGTTAAGTTAACTAACACTTAAACATGTGATGAGCCACAGACCTGTACTCTCTCATTGTTCTGTTGGAGTGGAGGTGATAGTGGCTGAATGACTGCTGCCAACCAGCAGTCAGAGTTTGAAATGCAACACAAAAATGAACCACCGCTGTGAAAATCAATGCAGTGCTTTTGTATTAAGAAACGAAATATCGCGATATTTCAGTGTATCGATGTTTTCTTACCTCCCTAGTTTTGAGCAAGTCAGATGGTGTTAACTCACTGTCATTACACTACAGTGGGGGAGAACAGACCTTTGTTTGTGCAGCTCGAGATGATCTGAACAACATTTCCCAGCTGCATCCTGTAGCTGCTGAGATGTCTCTGTCTGTGATGGTGAATCTAAGCACAGTGTGTCTTTGCGGGTCCACAGCTGTGCGTGTTCCACGCGTGGGAGGAGTGGGCAGGTCTCGGCCAGTTGGAGGACTACCTAAGTGTCCTGGAGTACCTACTGTGGGTCTTCACTCCTCTGGCCATTGTCTTCATTGTGCCCTTCCTCATAGTCATCCTCCTTTACCTGAGTATACTCTTCCTTCACGTCTATAAGGTACGGACACATTCCTTCTGCGCTTCATCAACACTGAATCACAGCTCATCAAGTCACACAAATGAATGAAATGCCATCCAGTATTATTGGACATTAACAACACATCCAGGTGCTCTAACACACCTCTGTTATACTCACTTTGGATACTTTTACATAATTAGGCCGAGTCCACTTCAGGCTGCCTCGGCTTGCTATCAGACTTCAAATAGACCGAGATATGTCAGACAAGGCAGTTGAGTTATCTCATGCTGGACTATGTTACCATGGATTCTAGGTAAATGAAGACTTTTTAACACTATAAATAAGTTGCCTGACAGAGGAGCAGCTCAGTATCTACACTCTGATTCTGCCCCCTTTTCTTTGCTCTCTCCAGAACAGTGTGTTAGTAAACCACAAATTATCTGTCATGTTTTCCAGTTCTTTTGTTGTGGTATTCTATTGCTGATGACTTATCACCATGTTACCATGGTAACAAAGGTCTTAAGCCCGAGTTAGCCTGAGGATAAGGTGTCTGATGGTTTTGGCTTAAATACAGTCAGTCTATTTTTATGAACCAGTCAGTGTTCTCTACATAGTGTGAAGATAGGCAAAGAATAATTAATATAATTTAATTTACTAACAGGTTCATCTGAATAAAGCAGATGTGATGTGATATGATGGAGGTCATGATAGTGGAGCTACTGAACCAGACTAAGAGACCATTTAAAGGCTCAGGAAACCATTGCAGGTGTTTGGAGTTCATCAGCTGATCAGAGTGTGACACCATTAGGTTACAATAGTGAACTTTTTCACTATATTACTGAATTATAATATTTACTGGATTTCAGGTTTTCATTAAATATAAGCCATAATCATTACAATGAAAAGAAATAAAGAATGAAATATTTCAGTCTATGTGGAATGAATCTATATAATACATGAGTTTCATTGTTTGAATTGAACTACAGAAATAAATGAACTTTTCCATCATATTCTCATTTATTGAGATGCACCTGTATGTCTGTGATAATTGCAAGTGAGGCATCAGAAAAGTATATAAAAATGATAACATCTGAACATGTCTCAACACATAAGGTAAAATACCTTATGTGTTGAGACATGTCGTCATAAACAGCTGAATTAAGACACATAAGTAATAATCTGTTGCTTTTGTTCCTCTGTCCTTCACTGTTCCTGATGTTCTCCTCTGACAGAGGAAGAATCAGCTGAGGGAAGCTTACTGCAACAACCTATGGGACGGAGCCAGGAAAACGCTGGCCACTCTGTGGGACGGCCATGGGGCCATATGGCACGGTGAGATCCTGTCCACTGACAGAGCAGTTAGACAGCACTCACACACCTACTGTCACCATGAGAGGAAAGAGATGCTGAGGTGAACTGAGGTCAGCAGTGACACGGTTAACATCATATAAGACAAACCTTTGTTGATCCCAGAGGAAACGTTTCTGTCAAAGATGCTGATGTTCATACAGTTTAGACACTTTTCACATTTTATTACTTTAGTTTTTTTTAATTTTCGCTTAACAATCTACACCCGTATAGTGACAAAGTTAGGACAGTTTGCACACATGACGAAAAATGAGAAACTGAAAGATCACATTAATATATGTTTCCAGGCTGATGTAACTAATGAATAAATGAGTGGAGAAACCTGATGAGTACAGATGCTCCCACACAGCTGCACTACAGTGAAGCAGTTAAAGGAGAAGTTCTGTTTTTTGCAACCTGGACCTTATTTCTAGCATAAAATACGTTCATTTACTCACCCGAACAACTTTGGTGTAACTTGGAGTCCTTCAGAAGATATTTAGATCCACTCGTGATCTACGTATATCCATATAACGGGAGTTGTTGGGGCAACGATGCAGCGTCTAAATAAGACATTATCTGCTGAGAAACTCCTTCATTTCACCAATATGTTGTTATGAATCTCTCGTACTATTCCCCCGTGAGCTCGGAGCGGCTCGGAGTTGTGTTGTTGTTGTCATCTGGGGTTTTTTACACGGCTTTTCACTGACCTACGACTTCTGCAGTGGCACGGAAGTGACGTCATCGAGGTCGTAGGTCAGTGAAAAGCCGTGTGATATATAATAGTGCTGGTGATTCATAACAACATATTGGTGAAATGAAGGAGTTTCACAGCAGATAATGTCTTATTTAGACGCTGCATCGTTGCCCCAACAACTCCCGTTATATGGATATACGTAGATCGCGAGTGGATCTAAATATCTTCTGAAGGACTCCAAGTTACACCAAAGTTATTCGGGTGAGTAAATGAACGTATTTTATGCTAGAAATAAGGTCCAGGTTCTCCTTTAACATCCCATCATGCTCTGAGGCAGCTATGAAAATGTTGATGGGGTCCAGTTGAGTTTAAGAGGAAAAGCTTTATCTAGGCTTCACTGTTGGGGGTCAGGTGACAGGACCTTCAGTCAGCTGGTGTTTCCATAGTAACAGTGATTAAGGTGAAAGCTGCATTTAGATTTATAGGAAAGAGGCCGTGACGCTTGTGTGATGATGTGATATAAAAATGTCTCATTGCGTTTTTTTAGTAGCATGTTACTCATCTGTCAGGCCACGGCTCTTATCAGCTTGTAAAGTGATAACAGGGATGTGTCGTCAGGCTATGAGATCCATGGGATGGAGAAGATCCCTGACAAAGGACCAGCACTCATCGTTTACTACCACGGAGCCATCCCCATCGACTACTACTACTTCCTGGCCAACGTCATCATCCAGAAGGGACGGACCTGCCACTCTGTAGCCGACCACTTCCTCTTCAAGATCCCAGGTGCTCACACCTCAGCTGTTTCAGCCCGAGAGTGATATGTGCCAATATACACAGCTGCACACAAGCAGAGGGATCTGAAACTGTAGATGTGAGGATCTGTCTGGTGGAATATTTACAACACAGCCTCACATTTTTTTGTCTTTGAGACATTTCCTGCCTTTATTTGTTAGGACAGTGTAGAGAAACAGGAAAGCAGAGGGAGGGACTGGGGGAATAATGCGCAAAGGGTCATCTCTGTCAGGAGTCGAACCGGCGATCAGTACCTCAGGCATATGCCAACATGGGACACACCCTTAACTTATTGTGTTTTGTGTTTTGTGTAATGTTGTCATGCGTCTTGCATGAATGCTTGAGGCTAGAGACTCATATCCTGGACCTAGCCCGGCCCAGGCCAGAGACACTCAGGCCTTGTTGCAGCAATTTAAGTTCAGTAGTTTTGTTTTGAAAGGCAAAGTGGTTATATTTCTGTCCATTTCTTCATTTAGAAAAACATTTGGATCAGTAAATGTTTTTAGTGACGACCGGCCACGTGGCCCATGGTCGACACTCGACAGTGAGTTGACCGTGTGTTGATCAATCAGTGTAGCCTCTCAAATCAACACTTGACCTGCCTACAGTTAGGTTTAGAGAAATAAACCACTTCAAGCCGATCACAATATAAGTTTATTATCACCACCACAGTAAAAAGGCAAACAACAAACTGCTTATATGATCTAAACATATAATAATAAAAGAAACATGCTGCTTTTCTTAGCTTCCACTATGTATCAGAACTCAAGTGTTCAGCACAGAACAGGGCCGTTGTTATTTTCAGTTCATTCCAACTAGTTATCTTTCTTTCTAAAACATAAATAGGAAAAGCTTAATATGGGCCTGATGCTGTGAGCTATAATGTGAACACTGGCCCCATGCCCGGCACCGGGGTTGTAAATAAGTTGGGCCCTGTTGGGCTCAGGCTCAGATGCAGGGCTCTGTCTCAGATCAAGCACTTTGGGTTGTTACAGTAGAGTCCAGAGTCTCTGGATCAGAAACATCTACAAGAAGAAAGCAGCTGCTGCAGCATTCAGATTCAGATTCTTTATTTGTCATTCAGCAACTCAACTGGTTTTTCTGGAATTTCTTTTCCCTCCCCCCTCAGCTCCACTCTGTCTCTGCTCTGTCTCATCTGATCCTGTCCTGTTCCTCCAGGCTTCAAGTTACTGCTGGAGGTGTTCAGCGTGATCCACGGCCCTCAGGAGGAGTGCGTGCGTGCTCTGAGGAACGGCCACCTGCTGGGCATTTCTCCCGGAGGGGTGAGGGAGGCTCTGCTCAGCGATGAGACCTACCCTCTGCTCTGGGGCAAACGCAAGGGCTTCGCTCAGGTCGCCATCGACTCTCAAGTGGTGAGTCGTCAGTGATGAAAGCCCAGAGCTGTCAAAGCCTCCGCCTGGAGATTACACTGTAGATTATATTTACTCCTAAATCTTACTTGACAGACTCAGTGGGAAATGTGATCAGTTTCTTTCAGTTCCTTACAATGTTTCACATTGAGGTGGCAGTTCATATGGTGTTGGTTCCTTTTGATACTCTGTATTTGTTAAATTATATTTCCATATTAGACATCTCTCACGTGAAGCATATACCCCCTCAAAAAAGAAATTGATACGCATGTGTAAATAAAGGTATACACACTCCTCCTCTCCTTCCTCCGCATCCTGTCCACTCTCCCCTACCTTTATAATATGTATAATAATGATAATATAATATAATATTGTTGTTGTTGACCCCAAGTTTGAGCTACAAAACAGCATCCATATCCATCCATCCTGTATTTGTGCAGTCTGTGATAGTGTTGCTGAATTTTCCTGAATTTGCCTCTTTTCAGTTACCGGGACAAAAGAGCCCCCCTCCTGGGAAAAAAAACACTACAATACATTTTAATACTGCTTTAAGACTACTATATGCTTATATGATTAAATCCAACAGAACAACTATATTTGCTCGTACCTGTTTGCAGCAGCAAGCTCACTCTGCTTTTGCGCAGCCTAAGACTGAACCAGTCCGGATATGTCCGAACGGTTCTTGGCCACTTTATAGGCTAAATATCTGTCTTTGTGAATGGCTGACTGAATGTTAGTGATCTAAACAAGAAAATTACACATTACACACAGTTTACTGAGCATGTACTATTAGTGTTAGGCAACATCATTAGAAAATATCACTATCCACTCCAAACTACTCTAGGTAACAGCTAGCAACCCAGGAGCTACAGTAGCTTATAGCCAACATAAATTAAGCTGATTTATTAAGAGACCACTCGAAAACTAAAGTCCTGCATTCTTATCATTTCTGACTGATCACTAAAGCCGATTTTTAAATGTGAGGCGAGTATTCCCCTTACCCTCGTCT